>ML800832.1:161949-173929 GCA_009831015.1 Picea engelmannii
TGTTATCAAGGAGGTGAAATCGCAGCTATCCTCCAAATTTGACATGAAGGATCTCGGTGCTGCTAACTTCATTCTGGGAATGGAGATTAAAAGAGATCATGCAAACAAGAAACTTTGGTTGAATCAAAGAAAATATGTTGAGATGATATTGCAGAGGTTTAATATGCATGGAAGTAAACCGGTGAAGGTTCCTATTCCTATAGGTGTAAATTTATCTACAGTTCTAATGCAGGAGCATCGCCAGCATCAAGCGAGCGTGGGGCAAGCACCAACGCATTTTGGCACATGAGGAATTGTTTGGAAGTTTTGAAGTTTGATACGCCAAACATAAATGAAACAATTAAGAAAGGGCATACTCGTAGATTGTAATCAGACCTTGAGCGTCTCGCTCTCGTCTGAAGGACTAAGAGGCATTTATGCTAGTAAATGTAAGTAGGTAGCTTTGAATTCTTAGATTAGATAGTTTTAGGAGCCGGAGGGAAAACAGATATAGACACCCTCACTTGTATCATTGTAACATTAGCAGCATGATCAAGAGAGCATAAGAGAGAAGAATCAGAGAGCTGTGTAGAGTAAAACCCCATGTACAGAAGTTCTAGATTAATACAAAGATCTTTAGTTCAAACTCATGATGTTCAATTGCTTTCTGTGTTGTACATGCTGATTGATATATGTTTGTTTACCCTTTGTTATGAATTTTCTTTGATGTGTGAATGTATGATTTCATGTTGATTGTCTGAAATATGAAGAGAGGGAGAGTAAAGAATGAGTTTCAGTTGTTTCTCTGTTTGAGCAAGAGTTTTCCTGCAAGGAGTGCAGCGAAATTGTCCGCAAGGTGTGCATTGACAGAAGTCAGAGTTCATCTCTGCAAGCTCAAGAGGGATAACATTGTTCTCATTCTTGCAGAAGTGTAATTTAAGCACATGAGCCGTGCAAGGAGTGCGCAGGTTGAGTGAAGTCTCAGAGTTTGCAACTTGAGCGAAACTGTTGAAAGACTGTTGTAGCAAAGAGTGCGCAGAGTCTAAGAATTCAAATACTTGGAGTGTATTTGAAGAAGTGCCACAAGGAGTACGTGCAGGAATTCTCCCCAAAGGACTTGAGGATTTTTCAATCAAGCTCAGGAGGGATAGGATCTTTGAAGCTTTCGAAGAAAAGCTCAAGAGAGCTAGTGCCTTGAAGTATTGGAAGAAGGCACAACAACGCTGGTTTGCTGGTGGACAGGTTTCATGAAAGCATACTTGTTCAGTTCGCAGGGGTGTTAAGAAGGAATTAGACGATCGAAATTCTCCATGGAGAATTCGCAAAGTCCTGGAAGCCTTCAAATCTTGCAGAGGAGTAGGAAGGTTACAGTGAGTGTTTTTCTAAGTGCAAGCTCAGGAGAAATAGGGCCATTGGATCACCCGTGGATACTCATTTTGGATTTCATAGGTTTGAAGGTGCAGAAGAATCTGACAGCACAGAGTGGAAAGGTGGCGTACTTGTCGACACGGAGGCCAAAATTTTGTTGACCATTTTGGGGTTTCATGAGTTGGAGAACTGGAAGCCTTGCCTCAAGATTCATGAGGTCGTGAAAGGCGAAGTCCCAAAATAGCGAAGGAATATGAGCCATCTGATTGGAAGGACACGTGTCAAAAGATCCTCTCTATCGGGGATTCAAACATCATAGTACAGAGAAGGAAGTCCTTCGACTTCACAAGTAGCGAAGTCACGAGAGAATCACAATCATCCATTTGAGGAGGACAGGTGGCAGAGATCAGAGAATCTCGTGAACTTGGAGGTTCGCAGGGTAAGAGACAAAAACTTGGGTGCTATGAGTCGCGCATGGAAAAATCGCGAGGAGCGAGGATAGCCGTTGGATCTAGGTCACGGGAGGACCGTTGGATCAGAACCCATTTCCTATCGCGCATTTGGGGGTTCGTAGGTTGAGAGGAGTTGCCTTCGACATCAGAATTTGGGAAGTGCCAAGAGCCAAGGCACAGAGGAAACATGTGGCAGAACCATAAGGTGGGCCCAGGAAATAGACAAGCGGATACGTGTCGCCAGGAGAAGGGAGTCAACACCCGTTGACCTCTTGTGTCTCGGGGATTCACGAGATAAGAGTACATGAGCTCGACCCTTCGATTCGCGAAGTCACGAGCATCGAGAATGCGAGGAGAAAAGTCAACATCACCTCTCAGGGGTTTGTGAAAGGAAGGTGCCAAGGTTGGATGTTGAAAATCACGAAGCGACGAGTAGTGAAAGGTGCTAGCGCTTAGCCTAGCTGGCGGTCGCGCATGGAAGGAGCTGACAGAGGAAGAGCCATACTCATATCAACATTTCGGGTATCGCAGAATTGGAGGAGGAAGAGTCAGAGTTTCAACTCATGAACTCGCGAGATTGTGAGTTGCAAAAAGGACCTGTGGATCGATAAATTGCAGATTCCAGCAGGGAATCGAATGAGCTGCTTTGGCTCAAGGAGATAAATAACGATCCTGTGAGTGGATCTCGGTTCAAGGGCCGATAGGTCTGCATCAGTGTGGTATCAGAACTTGACTCTGTTTTTATACTTCAGATAGGGAAAGCGAGAAAGAAAGATTCACCATGTTGCCGAGAAGAAGAGACAGACAAACACCCGATCCGCCAGAGGAAAGGGAAATTCCATGAGGAAGGGGTAGGCAGGTGCCAAATCCATCCATGGAGAGAGAGATGCATGACATACGCGCCAGACTCGTGGACATGGAGACAACTCAGAGGTGCACAGTTGGTGTTGGAGATGTTAGTGATTCGGAAAGTGAAGATGAAGCTAGACATGAAGGAGAAGAAGTCACAACAGAAGATGCAGCAAATGAACGCCTGATTAGGGATGTTGCAAGAATGGGTGCTAGAGAAAAAATGGATATTACAGTATATGAAGGAAACTTGGATGTTGAAGAGCTTCTAGACTGGATTAGAGCTCTAGACACATATTTTGACTATGAAGATATCAAGGAAGACAAGAAATTCAAACATCTTGTCACAAGATTGAAAGGACATGCATCATTGTGGTGGGATGAGCTACAAGATGACAGACGCTGCAAAGGCAAGCAAAAGATCAAGAGTTGGGATAGGATGATCACGAGGATGAAGGCATAATTCATTCCTAGGGATTACCAGATTACTTTGTTTCAGAGAATGCAAAATTTGAGACAAAAGATGATGACAGTGAAGGAGTACACTAAAGAATTCTACAGGCTGAACATCAGGGCAGGTCATCGCGAAAGTCATGATGAAAAGGTTGCTAGATATATGAATGGTCTGAGATATGACATTTAGGATGAGATGAGAATGATGACCATCCAAACGGTGGAAGATGCTTATCAGATGGCTCTAAAAGCTGAAGAGAAGCTGAGCCGAAAACAAGGTCAAAGAGGCCGAGGCAGAAGTCATCCCATAGGCAAGACAATTGTCTAGGATAGAAATCAGAAACCCAAGGAAGAGTGGAAGAAACCTCAAACTCAAACTGAGAGAGGTGGAAGCTCACAGAGAGGGAAATATACCGAACAGAGAGGTTAGTATGTAGATGGAAACATTTTTCCTCATACCAGAGGTAGAGGAAGAGGAAGTGGTGGAGTGGTGAAATGCTTCACATGTGGAAAGTTCGGACATAAATATTATGAGTGTCCAGACAAAAAGAAAGAATGTGGTGAAACTCACATTGCCGAAGCATAGAGGCGGTATGTTGAGGCAGAGGATGTTGAAGGCGGAAGATCACTGATGATGCGAAAAGTTCTCTTAACGCCAGAGAAGGAGGTGGAGAGTTCGGTCCAAAGGAACAGATTTTTTCGAAATGCTTGCAAGACCAAAGACAGGGTATGCAAAGTCATTGTGGACAGTGGTAGCATAGATAATCTCGTTTTTCTACAGAGATGGTAGAAAAATTGGATTTGGAGACTATTGAACATCCAAGTCCATATAGAGTTTCATGGTTACAAAAAGGACATTAGGTAAATGTCACTAAACAATGTTTAGTTGAGTTTAAAATAGGAGGGTATAAAGATGAAATACTATGTGATGTTATTCCCATGGATGTTTGTCATCTATTTTTGGGTAGACGATGGCAATATGACAGGAATGTGATTCATGATGGGAGGAAGAACACATACACCCTAGAGAAGAATGGGAGAACTCACATGTTGTTGCCGATTAAGGACAAGGAGGTGAAACCTGAAGTAAGCAACACTGTACTTCCCATGAGTGGGAAGGAACTTCTTACAGAGGTTAAGAAGAAGGAGGAACCACAATTCATTGTGGTCAAGAAGCCTAAAATTGTTTTAACCAGTACAAAGGTAGATGATTTACCGGAAGAGGTTCAAAAACTGTTGGAAGAGTTTGCTGACGTAGTAGTGGACAAACTACCTCGTTCGTTGCCACCGATCAGAAGTGTGAGTCATCATATTGATCTCATACTTGGAGCTAGTTTACCAAACAAAGCAGTGTATAGATTGATGCCGCAGGAGAATGAAGAAGTCAAAAGATAGGTCCAGGACTTAATGGACAAGGGGTTGATTAGAGAAAGCTTGAGTCCATGTGTTGTTCCGACAGTGCTCAGTCTGAAGAAAGATGGAGGCTAGAGGATGTGTACTAACTCGAGAGAAATCAACAAGATTACCATCAAGTACAGATTTCCATTGCCAAGGATGGATGATCTGATGGATTGCTTGAGTGGAGCTAAAAAAATTTCGAAGATTGATTTGAAAAGTGGATATAACCAGATTCGTATGAGCGAAGGTGATGAATGGAAGACAACCTTCAAGACTAACAAGGGGTTGTATGAATGGCTTGTTATGCCATTTGGCTTAGAAAACACGTCGAGTACCTTCATGAGGTTGATGAACGAAGTCCTGAAGGAGTTCATTGGAAAATTTGTCATTGTGTATCTTGATGACATACTGATTTTCAGTAAAACAGAGGCAGAGCATCTGAAACATTTGGCTACAGTGATGTAGAGGCTACAGCAAGAGAAGTTGCTGATAAACATGAAGAAATCCTCATTCATGAAGATAGAGCTCATTTATTTGGGTTTTGTTATTTCTGCAGACAAGTTGAGAATGGATCCAGAATTGGCCATCACCGAAGAGTATATTTGAGGTGAGAAGTTTTCATGGATTGGCTAGTTTCTACCGAAAGTTCATTAGGAATTTTAGTGGAATTAGTGCACCAATGATGGACACAGTGAAGAAGAGACATAAGTCTTTTCACTGGACAAAAGAGGCTGAGAAAAGTTTCAATTTGCTAAAAAGGAAAATCACGGAACAACCAATTTTGGTGTTTTCGGATTTCAAAAAGATGTTTCAAGTAAAATGTGATGCAAGTGGATTTGCAATAGGGGCAGTCTTGAGACAAGAAGACATGCCGATAGCATACTTCAGCAAGAAGTTGAATGAAGCGAAAGTGAAATACTCCACGTATGACAAGGAGTTCTATGCTATTATCTAGGCATTGAAGAAATGGAGACATTACTTAATCCCTAAGGAGTTTGTCTTATACAGTGACAATCATGCTTTGCAATTTGTGACTCAATAGGAGAAGTTGAATCAAAGACATGCAAAATGGGTTGAATACATGCTGAACTTTACTTTTGTAATTAAGCATATTTCTGGAACTGCTAACAAAGTTGTTGATGCTTTGAGCAGGAAATGTTTGTTGTTGCAGGAGTTCAGAGTCAAAACATTGGGTTTTGATGATCTCAGGGACATGTACAAAGATGATCTAGATTTTAAGGAGGTGTATGAAGCAACTGAGAATCCAATTCTCAGGGACAGGATTCAATGGACATAATACATGATCCAAGAAGGATTATTGTTTAAGGGTAATCAACTTTGTATTCCAAAATGCTCCATGAGAGAGAATTTGTTAAAGGAGAAACACAGTGGAGGATTGGTCGGACATTTCGGTCATGACAAGATGTTCTCAAAGTTAAACGAGTCATATTTTTGGCCAGGAATGAGAGAAGATGTCAAAAGATTCGTGGACAGATGCAGAATTTGTCAGCATTCAAAAGGAAAGAGGCAGATGCAGGCTTTTATCAACCATTACCCATACCTGACAGGCCGTGCGATGCAGTCATCATGGACTTCATATTGAGGCTGCCATGAACACAAAGAGGGTTTTACTCGATCTTTGTAGTGGTAGATAGATTTTCTAAGATGACACATTTCATACCATGTCAGAAAACCAGTGACGCAACTCACAATGCGAATCTGTTTTTCAAAGAAGTCATTTGACTTCACGACTTACCAAGGAGCATAGTTTTGGATCGAGACACCAAGTTCATAGGACACTTCTGGATAACCTTATGGAAAAATCTGGGAAAAAACTTATCATTCAGTTCATATTATCATCCTCATATGGATGGACAGACATAAGTTGTCAACAGAAGTTTGGGAGACTTGCTGAGGAGCTTGGTGACAAAACACCACAGTCAGTGGGACAATATTCTGCCACAGGCGAAATTTTCTTATAATGATTCAATCAACAGAAGCACAGGGCAGAGTCCATTCCAAATTGTTTATGGGACACAGCCAAGAGGATTATATGAATTGAGAGATTCAGAACAAAATGCAACTAGAAGTGCTAGTGCAGAAGATTTTGCCGAAGCAATGAAGAAACTTCATAGGCAGGTGAAGGAGCGATTGTAGAACTCGAGCCAAGAGTATAAGTGCAGAGCATATCAACATAGGAGACAAATTCAATTTGAAGTTGGTGATTTGATTCTTACACATCTGAGAAAGGAAAGATTCCCGAAGGGGACATATAACAAACTGAAGATGAAGAAGATCGGACCATGTAAGGTCTTGAAGAAATTTGGGGCAAATGCTCATGTGATTGAATTACCCGATGGGATCGAAATTTCTCCGATATTCAACATCTCAAATTTGTACCCTTACAAATATGAGGAAGCAGAAGAAGGTAATGAACAACCATAGGTTCAATGGACAAAATAGATGCCAGTTGTAGAGAAGCCATAGATGGAAAGCATACTCGAAAAAAGAGTTAGCAAAAGGAACAGGAGAAAGGAATACATTGAATACTTGGTCAAGTGGAAGGGACATCCAGTTGAAGATGCCAGCTGGGAGAATGAAGAAGAGATCTAGAAGCATGGACAGACCATGCGAGAACTCATGGACAAGAGCCCATGAAAATTTTCAAGTGAGGGAGTATGATGCAGGAGCATCGCCAGCATCAAGCGAGCGTGGGGAAAGCGCCAATGCATTTTGGCACATGAGGAATTGTTTGGAAGTTTTGAAGTTTGATATGCCAAACATAAATGAAACAATTAAGAAAGGGCGTACTCGTAGATTGTAATCAGACCTTGAGCGTCCCGCTCTCATCTGAAGGAATAAGAGGCATTTATGCTAGTAAATGTAAGTAGGTAGCTTTGAATTCTTAGATTAGACAGTTTTAGGAATCAGAGGGAAAATGGATATAGACACCCTCACTTGTATCATTGTAACATTAGCAACATGATCAAGAGAGCATAGGAGTGCAGAAGAAGAGAGTTGTGTAGAGTAAAACCCCATGTACAAAAGTTATGGATTAATACAAAGATCTTTAGTTCAGACTCATGGTGTTCAATTGCTTTCTGTGTTGTACATGCTGATTGATATATGTTTGTTTACCCTTTGTTATGCATTTTCTTTGATGTGTGAATGTATGATTTCATGTTGATTGTCTGAAATCTGAAGAGAGGGAGAGTAAGGAATGAGTTTCAGTTGTTTCTCTGTTTGAGCAAGAGTTTTCTTGCAAGGAGTGCAGTGAAATTGTCCGCAAGGTGTGCGTTGACAGAAGTCAGAGTTCGTCTCTGCAAGCTCAGGAGGGATAACATTGTTCTCATTCTTGCAGAAGTGTAAGTTAAGCACAGTTTCCGTGCAAGGAGTGCGCAGGCCGAGCGAAATCTCAGAGTTTACAACCTAAGCGAAACTGTTGAAAGACTGTTGTCGCAAAGAGTGTGCAAAGTCTAAGAATTCAAATACTTGGAGTGTATTTGAAGAAGTGCCACAAGGAGTGCGCGTATGAATTTTCCCCAAAGGACTTGAGGATTTTTCAATCAAGCTCAGGAGGGATAGGATCTTCGAAGCTGTCGAAGAAAATCTCAAGAGAGATAGTTCCTTGAAGTATTGGAAGAAGGCGCAACAACGTTGGTTTGCTGGTGGACAGGTTTCGTGAAAGTATACTTGTTCAGTTCGCAGGGGTGTTAAGAAGGAATTGGACGATCAGAATTCTCCGTGGACAATTCACGAAGTCCCGGAAGCCGTCAGAACTTGTAGAGGAGCAAGAAGGTTATGGTGAGTGTGTTTCTAAGTGCAAGATTAGGAGAAATAGGGCCGTTGGATCACCCATGGATACTCATTTCGGAGTTCGGAGGTTTGAAGGTGCAGAAGAATCCGACAACACAGAGTGGACAGGTGGCGTACTTTTCGACACGGAGGCCAAAATTTTGTTGACCATTTCGGGGTTTCGTGAGTTGGAGAACTAGAAGCCTTGCCTCAAGATTCGTGAGGTTGCAAAAGGCGAAGTCCCGAAATAACGAAGGAATCTAAGCCATCCAATTGGAAGGACACATATCACAAGATCCTCTCTATCGGGGATTCAGACATTGGGGTATAGAGAAGGAAGTCCTTCGACTTCACGAGTAGTGAAGTCATGAGAGAATCACAACCATCCATCTGAGGAGGACAGGTTGCAGAGATTAGATAATCTCACGAACTTAGAGGTTTGCAGGGTAAGAGCCAAAAACTTGGGAGCTCCAAGTCGTGCGTGGCAAAATCGCGAGGAGCGAGGATAATCGTTGGATCCAGGTCATGGAAGGACCGTTGGATCAGAACCCATCAGCTATCATGCATTTGGGGGTTCATAGGTTGAGAGTAGTCGCCTTCGACATCAGAAGTTGCGAAGTGCTGAGAGCCGAGGCACGGAGGAAACACGTGGTAGAACCACAAGGTGGGCCCGTGAAATAGTTAGGCGGATACGTGTCACTAGGAGAAGGGAGTCAACACCCATTGACCTCTCACATCTTGGGGATTCATGAGATAAGAGTACATGAGCTCAACCCTTCGAATCGCGAAGTCATGAGCAATGAGAACACGAGGAGAAAAGTCAACATCCCCTCTCGAGGGTTCGTGAAAGGAAGGTGCCAAGGTTGGACGTTGAAACTCGCGAAGCGGCGAGAAGCGAAAGGTGTTAGCGCTTAGCCTAGCCGGCGGTCGCGCATGGAAGGAGTTGACAGAGGAAGAGCCATACCTATATCGACATTTCAGGTATCGCAGAATTGGAGGAGGAAGAGTCAGATTTTCAACTCATGAACTCATGAGATTGCGAGTTGCGAAAAGGACCTGTGGATCGATAAATTGCAGATTCCAGTAGGGAATCGAAGGAGCCGCTTCGGCTTAAGGGGATAAAGAACGATCCTGTGAGTAGATCTCGGTCTGAGGGCTGATAGGTCTACATCAAGATTAGTGTCCCAAGATAGAGGAAGAAGAAGAGGACATGTCCCATGTTCCATATTCCAGTGTAGTTGGAAGTTTGATGTATGCAATGGTTTGTACTAGACTAGACATTGCACATGCAGTGGGAGTTTTGAGTAGGTATATGTCAAAACCAGGGAAGGAGCATTGGACAGTAGTAAAGAGGGTCTTTAGGTATCTTCGTGGCACCACCAGTTATGGATTGTGCTACCAAGGAAGACCAAGATTAGACAGAGTGGTGGACATACATGGCTTTGTTGATGCAGATTGGGCTGGAGATATGGAACCCAAAAGATCTACAAGTGGGTATGTGTTTAACCTATTTGAAGGAGAAATCAGTTGGATGAGAAAAAGACAGGCTGTAGTGGCACTCTCAACTACATAAGTTGAATACATGGCAGCCACTCATGCAAGCAAGGAAGAAGTATGGTTACAAAGATTGTGTTCAGGTATTGGGTTGGTACAACAAGCAGTGAGATTGGATTGTGACAGTCAGAGTGCGATATTCCTGGAAAAGAACCTGGCTTATCATTCAAAGACAAAGCATATTGATGTTTAGTATCACTTTGTGAGAGACATGGTTGAGGAAAAGAAGGTGTTACTGGAAAAGGTTGACACTTTGAAGAATGTTGTAGATTCATTGACAAAGTCTGTGAGCACATAAAAGCTCTCCTGGTGTAGAGTAATAATGGGCATTGCTGCCCTGGATTGTTGACTATATAATCCCCTGGACCCCTGGATGCAAAGAAAACAACAAGTGAGAGAATGTTGGGTATGTTTTATATTCTTTTCATGTGTGTGTGTGTGGGAGCATCAGATACGACAACTGCGTCTTTTGCTATTTTTTAGCGGATTTTGCTATTTTTAGTGGTTTTGTAAATTAATCCCGGATTAAGGGATTAGGGTTTTGGTATCTACAGAATACCTAAAAACATTGTATATATTGTATGGTGAATGGTGAAATTCAAAATAATGAATATAAGAAAGGTTTTCCCAGTTGAGGGTTTCTGGTATAAAATCTTTGTGTACTTTGTGTATGAGCCATTGATTAATTTATGTCTTGCTTAAGAATCTATATGCATTTCTTTACTTCGCAAGTTTAAAACTTGCAATTCCAACACAAAGGTCTTTGTGAAATCGGGAAGGGTGAGGACTGGAGTGGTGCACATGGCCATCTTCAAGGTTTGAAAAGCTTGAGTAGTCGCTGGAGTCCAAGTGAAAGAGTTCTTTTTTAGGAGAGTAGTGAGAGGTGCTGCAATATTCCCATAATTCTTAACAAACTTGCGATAATACCCTGTTAAGCCTAGAAATCCACGCAAGCTATTAAGAGTCTTTGGGTGAGGCCAGTCTTCCATAGCTTCAATCTTTTTAGGATCCACCCTGATGCCATCTTTTCCATCCATATGACCCAAGTATTCTACTTCTGAGGCGCCAAAAGCACATTTAGACTGTTTCAGGAAAAGTTGGTGCTAAGAGAGTAGATGGAGAACTTGATCCACATGAGCAAGATGGTCTATCCAGGTTTTTCTATAGATGAGGATATCATCAAAGAAAACTAAGACAAAATGGTGGAGAAAAGGATGAAAGACATGATTCATGAGGCTTTAGAAGGTGGAGGGGGCATTACACAAGACAAAGGGCATGACCAAAAACTCATAGTGGCCCTCATGAGTTCTAAAGGTAGTCTTGGGAATGTTTTCCTCTTTCATACGTATATGGTGGTAGCCCGAACGAAGATCCATTTTAGTGAAGAATTGGGCGCCACTCAATTCATCCAGGAGGTCATCAATGATAGGAATGGAGAATTTGTCTTTGATGGTAAGTTTGTTGAGGGCAGGGAAGTCAGGACACATTCGCCAAGAACCTTCTTTCTTCAGGACCATGACCACAGGAGATGAGTAGGGGCTCATACTAGGGCAGATAATGCCTGCATTAAGAAGTTCCTAGACCATTTTCTCAATTTCATTTTTTTGGGAAAAGGGATGACGATACAAATGGATATTGGGAGGAAGGCTTCCGGGTACAAGGGGAATGGAATAATCATGAACACCATGGGAAGGAGGGAGGCCTTGGGGAGTGGAAAAGACCAATTGATGTTTAGAAAGGATGGCTTGGAGGTATTGCGGTACCAAGGGTGTCTCTATTGCTTGTATGGCATGGAGTTGGGCGATAACACCAGAATGACCCTTTTTGAGCAGCTTTTCCATGCGATGAGAACTAATGATCTCAGGTGAAATAGTGGTGATGCCTTGGAACTTATATTGGTGGCCCTCTTGGTTGAATTGCATGGTTAAGTCTTTAAAATCCATGAGAATGGGACCCAAAGTCCTTAGTCAGTCGGCACCCAACACAATGTGTTGGCAATTTCAGATAACAGAAAGCAAATTAGCGTATACTTGTCATTGATGGCAAGAACAGGTGTGGTTGCAGTGATGACAATAGCAATGAATAGCAGCGCAGCAATTATCGGGAGGAGAAGAGTCAGTGACCGTAGGATC
>ML800832.1:174029-188857 GCA_009831015.1 Picea engelmannii
TGGAGCCTGTGTAACTGGAAGTTGGTGCTTCCATCCAGTTGGTGCTGGAGTTTTCAGGGAGTCGGTGCTTCCTTCTAGTGGGTGCTAGAGAAATCAGAGAGTTGGAGCTCTCAAACAAGTTGCAGCTTGTAAAACAGAGGTAGGAGCCTCACATTGAGTTGGTGCTCAATTGTAAATGATGTACAAAACAGAAAAAGACTACCTATCATTTCGAAGAAGAAGAGGTTTTCTCCCTTTATGGGTTTCCTCGTGAAAATCTGTCTCTGTGTGTATTTTATGTGTGACTGATGATCTTTACTCTTACTGTCCATATGATGTATGATTGGTTGATGACACATGAAGAAATCTTAATAAGTATTTAAAAAGCATAAAATTGTTTAAGCTTATAAACAACTGATTCACCCCCCCCCCCTCTCAGTTGTTCTAGTATTTTCAACACAATGTCACAACCTCCCATGTTGATAGCAAACATATGGGATTTCAGGTGGTAGTCACCAATTTGGAGATGGACATTTTCACAACACCCTCCACATTTCATGCAACCACCATTGGCAATCATTATTTGGAAATTATTGACAACGTGGATGTAGCAATGAGTTTCTTGGGCAATGCAGCGATGAATAAAATTATGGGTGCTGCCACTATCAACCAGAATGATGACCTTCTGATGCTTGATGTAACCGATTATCTTGAGGGTTTGGGGAGCTGAGAATCAAGTGAGAGCATTGAGGGAAATGACCAGTTCTACTTTGGGAGGGTCTGAGGGAGGGGTTATGTCAGTGGATTTAGGTGACTCAGATACAAAGTGATTTTCTTCATCTTCTTCCGAAATCTCCTCAGAGATGGCCATAAAAAGATTTTGTTCTTTACACTTGTGGCCCGAGAAATATTTGTCATCATAGTTATAATAAAGGCCTTTGAGTTGGCGTTCAACAATTTCAGCCCTGGTCAACTTTTGGAAATTTAGTGGAGCAGAGGGAGTAGTGGGATTTACTGGTTTAGGGTGAGGGATAAAGGAGGGTTTGCGGTTTTGAGAAGATACAACTTGTTGTGCTTATTTAGATCTTTTTGTAGCCTCCACCCAACTCTTAGGTCAATCCATGAGGACATGGGCCCGAATTTAATCCTTGAGGCCGTTGATAAAACACTCTCAGAAAAAGGCATCAGACATGCCCTCTGTTCTAAAAGCCAGGCACTCAAAGGCAGTTATAAAGTATTCTGTTGTTCCTAATTGTTTCAACTTTGTCAAATGGCCCAAATGGTTGGTGTCAGTGTCGAAGCATTCATAAATCTTAGCCACAAAGTGTGTGTTACGCCTCTTTCATCACCTTAGTGAGAAAAATAGAGGTGCTTGCAAGCTCAATTGGGTTTGCTGAGCAAGAAAGATGCAAGGAAAAGGGTTAGAAAAAGAAATATAAAACAACAACTAAGAATTAAACTAAGAAATAAAACAACAACTAAATTTATAAGCATAGGTACATAGAGACAAAAAGAATAATGAGACCCATGTCACCAATGATAAGGCTGATATTAGTGAAAGAAAACACCGAAAAGCAATGGGACTATGAGTCCCTTCTTCCTCCAAGGGAGGGCTCTTGGATCCCCACAAGTAAGATCTTCTTACAACTTTGAAAATGAAAATGAAAATGGTGAAAGAATTCTTTGTTAATCCACTCAAGGGGTGAGATGGATTGCCCCAAAGCAATGATGCAAGTATACTCTTGGCAAGGATAGAAGAGTCCTCAAGATAATAGTGGCAACATAACTTTGCTATGAAATTATTTGAAAAATGAAGTGTATCCATGGCCTTTTTATAGCATTCCTTTGAGCTATTGTTCAACTAGTTTGTAGTGTGTAAAGAGGCTAATTAGGGCATTTCTAGGTCTTTGACCAGCCATCCAGTCGAATCCAGTCCATATTTGAGTGTCAAATCAACTTGGAAGCTGAACCAGAAGTGGGTGGGAGACCAACCACTCTCATAAATGCATCGTTTCTTAGGTGCGTGGCTTTTTGCGACAACAGTCGCGCATCATGCGCATGTGCATGAATAGTGCGTTTTAGTTGCATGCATGTGCACGTGCACCCAATGTCTTCATAGCGCCCTTCAATTTTTCACTATTTTGTATAGTTTTTTACCCTTTATGAATTCTTTTGTGTTAATTCATGTCCATGGATGACTTCATAACTGTTTGACGATGTTGAATTCTTGTAACCATTTGCGGATGAAATTTCAGTGATAACAAATGCCCCCTGATGGATGAGTTTAGGAGCATACGTATAGCCAAAATCCATCGATGTTTTTTCTATTGAGAGTGTTGTTGTAAGAGAGAGAAATAGTGGGATCATCCAGAGTGATCCGTTGGAGGGAAGAAGGAACCAATAGAACCCAACCTTCGATGAGGTGTGTAAAAAACAAACTGTGTACAAATGAGGCGGGCGTGCCCCATGCTCGTGTCATGTAACTCAAAAAAAAAAGAGGAATGAAGTGTTGGTGTAGACAACTATAGTTCCCTCGGGGGAAGTCATGATAAAGGAAGAAGACAATTTTGTGGATGAACATACTCTGAATAGTAGGCAGTGACGGTTGTAAGAAGTATCACGGATTCTGTGGGCATTGATAGCCCAGCCAAGTTCAGAGGTCTTCGGCAAGTAAAAGAACTAACTGCAATAGTCACAAAGTAAGACCCACCATAACATGAGAAAGTGTTGACGTCGAATGTTATGGGGGTCAACGACAGCAAGGATCCATTGTGTTTCTCCCTATGCCATCTGAGATCTCTCATTGGATGGGTAATGAGAATCAAGATACTGTCGCCCTTCTGGAAAACTGTGCTGATGTCGACAAAAAGGGGGAGGCGACTCCCAGAAGCAAATGTCTTCGTGAAATATACTAGGTGAGGTAAGGAAGTGAAGGAGGTACATGGACGAAATCAAGATGTAGGAAGACTCAAGGCTGCCCTTGGTTGGAGTATATTTTGAGATAAAAGTGGTCGCAACCATTCAATGAGGTCGAGTGTCAGGGGGATAACAAGACAGGGGATAAGTTGTGCCAAAGGTGGGACAAGGTGAACAAACTCAGAGGGAAGAGATAAGTGGCCTGTGGGGTACTCTGAAGATATGGATGATGTCATCAAGGGTGGATGATAAGAAGTGCCCCAACCAAGGGTGACATGGGTTGTGTTTGGCCAAAAAAATGGAAGAAGGTCGCCAAAGGTGACGACAAAAAGGTAATGTAACTGCTAGAAACAAAAGGCATTTGTACAATAAATAAAGAATAATTTGGGATAAGTGTACAAATAAAGAAACAGGTGCCCCAATGTGATATGGTTGGCCTGGGAAGGGAATAATTTGCTCGGAGAACTGATGGAGGGTGGGGGCCCCATGGGTGGGTTTCTGTATGAGGTAGGTGAAATGAAGGGAAATTTGCAGATGGGAAAACAAATTGTGGATGAAATGGAGGGTTCATGATACTGTGGAGGTGCAGTCCAAAAATAGAACCGTGAAGAGATAATCTGGGAGTCCATTGGGAAAGCTAGAAAAATGAGGAGAAGGAGTATGTGGCTGATTCGCGACATGGTGTAAGAATATCGGGACTCCCATCCCTAAAGGGGTTTGAAAAACAACATGAGTGTCAAAAGCACAAAAGGGTGTTATGAATGGGACAACTCATGTGGGTAAGAGTGCTACCGGGTGACAGTACTGAAGATGCAAATGGAGGTGTTGGTACTGCAGAGCCGAAAATGGGGATCCTAGAGGCAAATGTCAGAGGGTGTGACTGGAAAGGTAAGTGAGATTCAGAGGGAATGACTACATGTCAGTGCTGAGTATATACCTGAAGGGGTTGTTTTGATGTATGATGACCAAGTACCTGCACACATGAAAACCAAATACCCGACGTGAACAATATATGAAAAGAATCGAATATATGAGCAGGTATTTGATAATTTTGAATATGCGCATGCGTACCTGATCAGGGTATGAAAAATGGCGTCCCGGGGGCTTAGGATGAAAAGAGGCCTAGGGACTGTCGTGATGTAGATGACGGGATGCTGATCCCATGGCTGAAGACGGATCGAGAAATGGACGCTCAGAGCTCCCGGAATGGTGAGTGAAAGTTTGGCAAAAAGGCCTATATATAGTTGTAGGGCCCACATTGCCACCTCATTTGTACTTGTTGCTATAGTGACTAGACGAGAAGCATTCAGAGGAGATTTGGAGATTCTGGGAAGACGAGGCATCCGATCGAGGACCAACGAGCTTCAGGTTAGTGGTCTGATCATCCTTCATAGAATTAGGGTTTCATTTTTTTGGGTAGGGGCTGTACGAAGGGCCGTACAGAGGGTTTAATGAGTGTGGGCCCCACATGCACGAGCCATATGGAAGTAGGCGTGCACACATGTGCGCCTGCCCACCGGATAGGCGTGCATGGGGGCGCTGGTAAGGGGGTAAAGGGTGCGCACTATGTGCGCAGCTGTCAGCTATACTGCTGCGCATGTGTGTGCGACTGTGGATTGGACAGGCACTCTCTAAAGCGCACCTGTGTAGTGAATAGGTGCACCCTTGTAGAGTGAACAGGCGCGTCGGAGAGTGCGTTTGTGTAGTGAACAGGCGTGCACATGTGCATGTCTGTGGAGTGAAGGCCTATGGGTTAAACATCCGCGCCTTGGAGGCAAGGTTGACGGGTGTAAAAATCATCTTTATGATGTTGTTGATGGTCCATTTGGCTGATTTAGGATGGTTTTATGTGATTGCATGTGAGCATTGTGCACGATGTTGGTTGGTTGGCGAGAGCAGGATTGGTCCCAGCTGCGAGACGCCGTGGCTATTGAGGAGCCAGGTGTGCGTGTGACTTTGGAAACCCGTGGGCTGCTGATGTTCTTTGAGTGCCCGTTGATACGGCCGCATTGATTCATAGTGCGTGGAGAGCAGATTGCCTTCACTGCGGTGGAGGATGTATACTTTTTGACTTTGCTCCCATTTCAGGGAACGCCCCTACCAGCGGAGCCGGTATTACCAAGGGATCTGGAATTAGTGACAGTTGGCCAGAGATATTGTTCAGGGCCACACTTTATGTCTAGCACTTTCGTGACCATTAGGGCGATGGATGCCCTGGTGCATTGTTGCATAGTAGCGATGATTGTGAGAGTTTATGGGTCGTTGGGGACGCAATGGATCAGTGGTGGCCAGCTGATGGTGATGGAGAGAGTGTTGGCCAGTGAGCACTTCGCCTAGGGGCTTACGCTGCATGCGAGGATGGTGGGGTAGTTGGACCACTGTCGGTCCACGGATACTGGAAATTTTTCCTTCGGGTCCATCCTGGTGGCCTGGTTTCTGGAGAGGGTGCCTATGTTGCGCCCTAGGATTTTATTGGGTGCGAGTCGTGACTAAAGTGGTGGTCGACTATTTTTCTTCACCATGGTGGTGGTGAGGGCGGCCACTTCTTTACTGCTGAGGTGATGCAGGTGTGGCGGCAGATGTCGTAGGTGATATTACAGTACCCCTATGTCAGGGTTGACTTTCGGGAGGATCCGGACATAGTGTTGCCTCCAGGGGAGGTTTTTGACCATCGAGGTATGTTGATGATTTTGATATATATGTTTTTTGTTTGAGATAGCATGATATATGTATATGATATAGATGCTGATACTATCTGTTTCTTGTTTGTATGTGCAAATGTGGCACCTTGTGGGTGCAAGGTGGAGTTGCGGAGAGCACTAGCTCGTCAGGAGACAGAGAGACCGTCGCGGGGAGAGAGGCATCGGCATGAGGACGCCATGGCGTGGCCAACTGATCTAGAGAGGGCAGTGAGGAGATGTCGGTTTGATGACCCTGGTGCTGGGCCATCACATGCTCCTTCGACGGATACCGGAGTAGATTTTGAGGACATACGCCGTCGCCTGGAGGCGGTGTTACAGGATGTGCCTGAGGGCATGTGGTCTCTCATCCAGGATGAGGGCATCCTGGAGCAGTGTGTGGGGATTCCACCACCATGGCAGGCCATGGTACGATGGGCAATAGTAGCTGGTGCTGCGATGACCGGACGATTATCTCCAGGGCGGGAGGGACCAGTAGGGGGTGGGAAACCACCGCCTGAGGGAGGGACAGGCGGTGGTTCTCTAGAGGCACCTTGAGTGGTGCTCTATGTATTGATGTATTTTTTGTATATAGGTTGGTGAGCCCATTTTGTACCGAGGTGCTTCACTAGCCTGCGAATACTTGTATTTTTGTATGTAAACATTTGGATGGCACTGTGGACCTTTCGATATATACATGAGTATACATTTTGAGATCTATGTGGTGTTTACATGTGTTTTGGTGATGTATTGATGATGTCTAATCTATATATGCTGTGACAGGTTTTTGATATGTTATGTATGTGTAGAGGTAGCTTGATGTGATATATGCCAGTCTAACACAATATTAGCTAGGTTATCTATAATTTGATTCAACTGCCTTGGAATATGTGTAAATGTAATGGAATCAAAATGTCGAGATAAAAGTCTAACCTGCAGGTATTTGTGAAAGAGGAAAGGATCATGTATGCGGTACACATTGTTGAGATGGAGAACGACTAGTTGAGAGTCGAGAAAGATGCTAAGGTGACGAATACTATGATGCTGGGCATCGGCCAGGAGGCCAATGATGACAGTGTATTCAGCTTGGTTTTTGGTCGCTAAACCCAAACATATGCCGCTCGAATGGAGCATTTCATGTGAGGGGGTGTAGA
Organism: Picea engelmannii; assembly: GCA_009831015.1. Taxonomy (NCBI): domain Eukaryota; kingdom Viridiplantae; phylum Streptophyta; class Pinopsida; order Pinales; family Pinaceae; genus Picea; species Picea engelmannii. Next base: position 180,757 of record ML800832.1, read on the forward strand.
GAGCCCAAGCGGCCGAAGTGAGATTTTGTGTCCAACGGCTGGCGCCGTCGACGTAACCGATGTGGTAGGCTAGTGGAGGAAGCATCTGTCAATAGCACAAATGAGAGTTTAGATGTGAGGGATGGAAAAAAGATTAAAAACACTATAAAAGAAATAACCTAAAGTAGAATGACTACGTTTAAGCATAAAATTTCTTTAAATACAACCCGTTGATGGGTTCTTTGAGAGAGAGGCCTTCGGGGGAGGCCAGGATGTATGTGCCTTTGGTGGGGCAATGTTGAATAATGTATGGGCCATGCCATAGTGACTCGAATTTTCCATGGCCAAAGGTATCATGAGCGATATTGTAAGCCAGGACAAGGTCGCCTTAACGAAATGAGCGAAGGTTGACATGTCAATCAAAGGTAACCTTTGATCATTTTTTAGCTGCCTCATTGTTTTGTAATGAAGATCAACGATCTTCATCCAAAGACTCTAAGTTCAGCAAGCGCTGCTCCATTGGAGCAGTGTTGGGTAATATCTCAATTGCGGTGCGTAGGGTGGGAATTTCACACTCGATGGGAAGAGTGGCCTCAACCCCATGGACTAGATGAAATGGTGTGAAACCAGTAGTTGTTTTCATAGCCGTACGGTAAGCCCATAGCGTAGAAAATAACATATGATGCCAATTGGTCTTATGTTTATTAACCGTGCGCTGTAAAATGGTCTTGAGGACCTTGTTCACTGCTTCGACCTGTCCGTTAGACTGAGGGTAATATGGTGAGGCAAACTCGTGAGAGAATCCTAACCGAGATGAGAGTTCGACGAAAATCTCATTCTCGAAGTGTTTCTCGTGATCGGAAACAAGTTGGAGTGGTACTCCAAAGTGAGATATGACGTGGTTAAAGAAAAAACATGCTGTGGTGTTAGTAATGTTTTTGAAGGTGGGCATAGCTTCGGTCCATTTGCTGAAGTAATCGACTGCGACAACAATGTATTTGTGACCATTGCTGGAGGGGGGATTATAAGTCATGAAGTCGATGCCCCATTTACAGAAAAGGTCAGTAGTGATGACTGGATGAAGAAGAGCGGGTGGTGCTGGGGCTTTGTTGGCGTAAATCTGACACTACTCACATCATTTCACGGCGTGAATGCAATCGTGAAACAAGGTAGGACAAAAGTAACCTGCTCAGATAATCTTTTGAGCAGTGGATATTCCCGAAAGATGGCCCCCACATGCGTCGTTGTGGCATTCGTTCAAGACTCTATTGGCCTCATCAATGGTTAGGCATTGACGAAGAATGGTGTTGACTCCCCTCTGGTATAGGATGTCTCCGATGAGGAGGTAATGGGGGATTTGATTGCGAAGATGACGATGATCATCTCGTGAAAGGTGGTTACCGAAATTTTGAGTTCGGAGGTAGACGAGAAGGTCGTTGTACCAAGGATCATTCGAAGTGATGTAAAATAGATGTTCGTTGGGAAAGTCGGTATTGACGGGGGCACTGGTGGTGTCAGAGGGTAGGGTCATGACAAGTTCGGCGAGAACGAGGGATTTCTTGCTCTTGGGTGTTGAGAATTCAAGATCATACTCTTGAAGGATAACGATCCATCGAGCAAATTTTCCGTTAATTTACCAACGACTGAGCAAGTATTGCATAGGGTTGGAATCTACTACAACCTTGGTTGTGCGAAGTAGAATGTAGTGGCGCAGTTTCTAGACTGCGAGGATGACTGTAAGAGCAAGTTTCTCTTCGTGTTTATACTTCAAGGGTGGCCCTGAGAGGTTTTTACTAACATAATAAATGACATGCTCATGATTGTCGTCACCTAGCTGAATGAGAACTCCTGCTACTGATACAGCTGATGCTGATACGTAGAGGATATAGTCGCGATTGTAGTCAGGTGCACTAATTAAAGGGGCATTGGAGAGCGCCAGATTAATATCGTCAAATGACTGTTTGGTGTGTTCGTCCCAGTGAAATGGGATGTCATGACGTAGCAAGCGAAGGAAACCGTGTGCGCGAATGGCATAGTCTAGGACAAATCGTCGTAGAAAGTTAGCCTTGCCTTGTAGGCTCTGAAGTTGATGTAAATTCCAGGGAGGTGGAATTTCGGTGATAGCTTGGACTTTGAGGGGGTCCACTGTAATACCACTTTGGGAAGCGATAAAGATGAGGATGCGCCCTACGGTGACACAAAAAACATACTTGAGGGGATTCAAGCAGATGTTGTACTGATGACACCGTTGGAAGATGATTCACAAATCATCAAGATGTTGGGTGTGTTTCTTGGATCGATCTGTGAGGTCGTTCAAGTATGCGAGGATGATATGAGCCAGATCGTGAAATATGTATGTCATAGCCCGTTGGAAAGTTGTGCCAACATTCTTTAAGCCAAAAGGCATGACACAATATGAAAAAGTACCCCAAGGGGTAGTGAATGCAGTTTTGTACTAATCAACTGGGTGGATTTGAATTTGATTTTACCCAGAGAACCCGTCCATGAAGGATAGAGCCTCATGGCCTGCGCAGTCGTCAGTAATTTGATCGATGAAAGGCGTTGGAAAGTTGTCTTTGGGACATGCGTGATTGAGATCACGAAAGTCTGTGCAGACGCGAATAATGCCATGTTTTTTGTTGACGGGTATAGGGTTGGAAACCCATGATGTATAGGCGATGGGGTATATGAACCTGACAGCGCGTAATTTGTCGATTTCGGCTTTGATGGCCACTGCTTTGGATGGGTGTAGTGGTTGTTGTTTTTGACAAACTGGTGTAATGTTGGGCAAGGTGTCGATGTAATGTTTGACAATAGAGGGATCGAGGCCAGGCATTTCTGTGTATGACCAGGCAAAAATATCCCAATATTCCTGGAAGAGGGCTTTGTAGGTGGTGAGTTCTTGAGGAGTGCAAGCAACTCCAATGGTGATTTCCTCGAAAACACCATTTTTGATGGAAATGTCGATTTTAATGGTCGGGGAAATGTTGGCCATGTTGCCTTCTTCAAAAGCATGAGGGGCAGGAATGGGGTTTTTGAACCAGTCGATAGGCCCTGAGGGGATAAAATATTTGGTTTCGACTGCGTAGATGGGGTGTTTGTTAGGAGGCGTGGAGGCTTCCCGTGGAAAGAAGAGTGCTCGGTGGTGTAACACATCCCATGGGTAGTCCAGGTTGTTTAACTCTTCGAGTATTTCCTCATCACAGTGGAAGTGATGGGAATACAAGGGGTCATGAAGAGTGATATTGATGTTTGTTGTTGTGTGGTTGCCCCCTGGTGATGAAGAAGTAGGGGGAAAAATGCAAGGAGATGGAGATGGTTCGCTCATCATAAACCAAATATTGAAGTACTGAGGAGTACCCATGGTAGTTGGGTGTAAAATGTTTGTAGGGGAATGAGCGGGAGAGTTGGGGGGATTGGGGGGTGAATCCTCAGATAAGTCATCTAAGAACCATGGAGGTGTTGGAAGGGCCTTGGGTTCAGGAGAAATGACATGAATAACCTCTAGTGACGAGGTAAGGTCAACTATCGACTCTGTGGGTCGTTGAAGCAGGGTCAATTGGCATTGCCTGTATTCAATGATCATAGGACACTGGAATGTAAAGTGATCTAATGATTCACATAGAGAGAAAGGGCATCTCATACGTTCATTGACTAAAGTGGTGACATAACAAATGTCAATGATTGTTGGTAAGGATGACAGAGTGGGACTGGGGTTGCTCTGGAAGCTTTGGCATATTGCGGCTAATGTCTGCCGAAAGCGCGATAGTGCTGGGAAATGGTGGGTATAATGGCCATATTCTGAACATATAGCTCAAGAGAATTTGGTTCACAACCCTTTACTACTGGAATGCGGGGTGGTAGTGGTAGTACTGGCTATAGTGGAGAGTGTTGGGGGAGTTTGATTGAGTGGAATAAAATTCCATAACTCTGGTAGGGATGGGCAGTTGTTGGTTTGGTGTCCATCTTTCTCACATAGCGCACAAGGGGGTTGGATGCACGGAGGAAGTGGGGTTGTGGGATCCTTTTTCTTTCTCCCGCCCCCAGCTGTGGCAGGGGGGGGGTAGTGAGTGGGGGTGTAGGGGGTATGGTGGGAGTAAGTATGGGAATCGTCATTGGTATTCCTTCTATTTGGGGGGGAAGAGATGGTCGAGGGACCATCTCGGGTGGATGTAAATACCAAACTGGGATTTCTAACACCATATTTGGGAGGGTAAGCGTTGCGGCTACCTGGAAAGCTTTGATGCCTGGTGGAGGGTAAAAGAAGGGGATTTGAGTGATGGATTGGGGAACTATCTCCCAAACTGGGATATGTCCTTGGGGAGATGTGGAATCATGGACTGGTAGGGTCGACGGGTTCATAGGAGGCTCTTGAGGGGGAAGTTCTGCGATTAGTGGGACATCATATGTGATAGAAGCCTCCATAGGAGGAAGGGTATCCTCTGTGTGAGTTTCGTTAGATGATACAATGTAGACTTGATTGGAAGGATGAAGGAGTGGTGGTGCTCCATGGTAAGTTCCTACCAATGATGGATCTTTGAAAATTCCAGGGCCCATCTCGACGAGTGGGTATGCGTCATGACTCATGTGGATGAGAGGGAGAATGTTATCGATGTTGGCAGATGGGTTGGGCTCGTAATGTGAGACTTGGTCAATGGTAACAATCTTCCCATTATGGGGGAACATCATTGTCCCAAAGACGGAAGAGGCAACTTTCTTCATAGCATACATGTAGCTATGATCGAACAAGATATTATAATTGAGTGGGGCATCGATAACTTCGATGTTGATGAGAATAGTCTTTCCCCTGAGTTCGACGGGGACATTTTGGAAGAGCCCTTCAGGAGACGATGGTCATCCGTCATATGCTCGTAAGGTGATGGCAGAGGGTATGAGTTTAGGGGAACCAAGTTTCTACCATACAGATTTGGACATAATGCATGTAGGTGCACCTTCATCGATGATACACCGATGAACTGTGATGTTCTGTATTTTTACTGGTATTTGAAAAGCGATCAAGGCGAGAAGGTGAGGTTCTCCGCTGTCGAGATCAAAGGTAATGAGTCGAGTATCTGTGGGGTCGACTTCCCCCAAGGTAGAAAGTAATGATTTCCGCTGAGTGGGACAAGTCTAGAGGACTTCCAAGACTGACATGGCAGTCGGGGATTGTGCTAAGTCGTCAACCAAACTGTAATTGTGAGCTGCCCTAGCCTGTGGGTTGTGGACATTCCTGCACAATGGGATGCGAGGGATGTGAAGAGGTGGCTCAGTGGTAGGGTGAGGGATTACCAATGGGGGTCTCATTGGTGTAGGGTTGGTTTCTGGAGGGATGGGAGGAGACTCAGTGGGTGCATGATACTGACAATTACGTGTTTGCAGAAGGATTTCTTCCTCACTAGTGAGGAGGATCGTGTGATCTGTTGGATTTTTTGGGTTGAGGTACTATCCCACCTGGGGTGGGGGATGTTTCATGTCATGTTGGTTGTTTATCACACCTTGGTGTGGAATGGGATTTTGCAGCACGGCAGGGGGGGTTGTTTCACATATTGTTGTGGTGCCTTCTGAGGGGCAGGCAATGTTGGAGGATGGGGTAGACTGCCTGAGTATTTCAACCGTTTGAAATCAGCGATTTGGGGGAAATGATGAGTGTAATGGCCGAACTCACTGCAAAGGGCACAAGGGAAGTTGGTTTTAATAGTATTGTTATTTCTTCCTTGACGCCTATTATTATTGCCCCCTTGGGGGTTACAATTCCCTTGGTTCTGGTTGCCCCCAGTAGGTTGGTTCTACTAGGGTTGAATCCCACCTTGACCTGGGTTGTTGTTGTTCTTGTTTCATCCTTTATTTTTGGCATTGTTCGACAGATGGGTCGGATTTTCCGTATTCAGTTGTTCAAAGTTTTGATATTGCTGAACGGGAGAGGGTTGAACAAAATTCACCCCAACATGAGGATGTGGGGGAGCCATAGGTTGTGGGGGACCAGGAAATGGAAAGTACGGATTCTCTGGGGGTAACGATCCATAAGGTACATAGGAAAGCGTGGTGCTTTTTCTAGTACTATAAGCTGAGGTAGAGGGGGTACCAGAGCTCGTTTGAATAGGTGGGTGTATGGGGGGTGCCAACGGTGGCCCACTGATGGGGGGAGGCATAGCAACAGGGTATGGTTGTTGATAAGGGGGTGGGGGGTAATAAGAAGTGCCCCCGTATGCCGACAGGTATTGAGGTGTTCCATACATTGATGGTGGTTGGGGTTGTGGACCGTGGTGAGTGGTGTTACCAATCAGTTTGTCTGCTGAGTGAGACATCCCAGGTTTGTCTTGGCCAAATGGCATAGGTTTTGGGAGATCAGGAAGTACAGTGTATAAGTACCCCAACTGTGCATAGATGAGGTCATATTGTTGATCCTTACTGATGGCTTCCTCTTCAGATTGAGGGAAGGTGGAAGCTACATCCTTACTGAGGAGAGAGACAAGTGATCTAAGAAACCAGTCAAGACACTATTGTTTCGTGGTTTCTGCTTTACACAAACTACGTCGCCTACGCCACTCGTGAATGTGATCAACGATATGTGTGGCTGAGGTTTGTTTTAAATTAGAGAGTAGTTCTAGACCATTGTCGTGGTGGATTGGTAATTGGAAGAAGGTCAAGAATGATTTGGCCAAGGACTCGAAAGTCGCATGGGACCCTGATTTTTCCTCTACGTACCATTTGGCCGATGGGCCAGTGAGTGTGCGTTGAAATAATCGTAGTTTGATGGAATCATCCATAATGCTAATGGAAGAGCACCATAGGTGAAAGGTCATGACATGGTTGGCAGGATCATCGCTTGCCTTTCCTTCAAACTTGGGTATGTCTGAAGGTAGTTTGGTGGGCATTGCAGGCCATGTGGGGTCATGCAATATAGGATCATTGGTGAGTTTGCTTAGATTTAGTATGTTGAGAGAGGCCAAATATGGCATCTATAGTTGGGGGGGGGAGGATTAGCTCCACCATGGTGTAAGTGTGTTGTGAACCTGACCCTTGAGGGGGGCTAGGTGGGTTGGTACTTCCCCCTTCAGAGGAAGTTGGTCCCCCGCTTCCGTGTAAAGGAGAGCGAGTGGACGGATAAACTTGGGAAGTGTGTTGGGTATGTGTTATATTCTTTGCACGAGTAGTAGTGTCTGAGCGCCTGCACCGGGCGCGTAGGGGGGTAAGAGGGGGGCAGAGCCCCCCGTGTGGGGGTTCGGGGGCAACGCCCCCGAAAATTTTTTTTTGGGCCGACATATTTTCGCCAGTTTCCGGCCGACATATTTTCGCCGGGCCGACATATTTCCGGCCGACATATTTTCGGGACCACATGATATTAGGTGGTTTTCAGCACATGGTTTTTTGCTGATGGTTTTCTAGTTCCGGTTAAGGAATTAGGGTTTTGGACTAATCCAGGTCATTGGGTTAGGGTTTTGGATGCCGCTGGCTCCTATATGTATATTGTATTGTAAACAATGTAAAACAATGTGTATCAATATAATATATGCTGGTTTTCCCGGTTTGGGTTTCCAGGTGAAAAATCTCTGTGTAATGTTTGTATTTGCCATTGTATCTTTTCAGTTCTTTTTTGAATATCGATTTGCAGTAGATATTGTACAAGGTTAGAATTTACAAAGTGGACCCAAGTAATGTGGAATCAAGCAAAGCTGATCCTAAAACAGTATCACTCACAGGAGTGTGTGAAGGTGGTGCCGATGAGGGGGAAAGACCAGACACTCCCCCTAAGATAAGAGGGAGGTTTAGCAAGTGTCAGGAATGATGGGGGTTCTGTGGGTCCCCTATGATGTCCAACTAGCTAAATGAAATGTGTGCAAATGGTGGTGAGAGAAATAAAGAAACAAGAGCCTTTGTGTTGCAAATTTTTAACTTTACACAATAGATATATCCAAATCAAAATGTAGTCAGAAGTGCATCATACATAAAATGTTTTGAAAAAGAAGCATATATGTGGATAAGTGGGTTTTGTCCGCGTGGGGAATCAAAAGAAAACAAATGCTCATGTCCTAGAAGACGTAACGTCCTTCCTCTCAAATAGCACTGGACCTTCCAATAGTACTCAACAGTGGGGTCTGAAGTCACTGGAAGAGAAACTAGT
>ML800832.1:225930-256320 GCA_009831015.1 Picea engelmannii
CTTCCCCTTTTCTTGTAGTATCTTGAATGATCATCTTCAATGTATCCTTTGGTTCTCTTTCTTGTGAGTGTTGTAGGATTGTTTCAAATGCACATTGTTAATTTGTAGATAATGTATTTTTGGAAGGAAATAGATCATTGAGTTATTGTATGAATTCACCATTCCTTCGATTGTAGTTGATGAAGTTTGGTGCAGTTTCCAATGTATATTTGAATACTTCTAGTTGATCCCATGTGTGGGACGTGTCAAGTCCTTGGAGGCCCAACATATCAAGAGAAGTGAATTGGATATTCCTTATAGGGACCAATCTCGATAAATATTTCCATTCATTTATCTCCATGTTTGGTTGTATATTAATATGGTATATTCATCTTCAAATGTTTTCTCATTAAGCGTAGGCATATGGATGCGATCAACATGCCATGCATGGTAGTCATTTATTATGCTCTCTCAATTAGCCATAAGTTATTCTTTTGAAAGACCTATGTCTTTAGAGAAGTAACGAAAGGTTTTATATAGCTCACTCCAACAAAATTAAACAAAGGAATTGGACTATTTGATTGGTATTGTAGTAAAATGTGGCCATACATGGACAATTTCAAGGATGTTTTCTTTTTCACTTTTCATTTTTTGAATCTGAGATCTAAAGGAAATTAATCTTCACATTAAATATTTCAATATTTTATTAGATCCATTATGAAAAATTGTCCAATGGAAAATCCATGGAAATTTACAGATCAGAGGGGAAGACTATTCATTTTTTTGAATATTTAAAGCTTACCATGGATAAATATGTGTTTCATTTTGATTTCCATGCCATTGATATGAATAATGTGGATGTTATTCTTGGATATCCTTGGATGACATCAATTCGTATAATTAATATTAATGTGGAAAATAAGTTTGTGAAACCTTGGTACATGAAAAAGAAAATTACATTGCAGGAAATGTCTCTTATCAAGAAAGAATGGCGCATAGGGTTTACTAAAAAATGGCGTTGTCTAACTGTTCTATGTTTTTTCCCTCCTAGTCGGAATCTGAAAACATAAATTCACATGAAATCAGAACTTTTTTTGTTTAAATTGCATTTTTGAATGCAGAAATGGATTGAGTGTGATGAAAAAACCCTAGAGCACTCGGATTATACATATTTAACCATTCAAATATACAGATCCAACAATGTATCACCAGATGTTTGGAAAATATCCCCAAAAAAAGTCTGAAAAAAGGAAAAATGTAGAACATTTAGACTATGGTCTAAAAATGTTCTTGCGGAGTCTGAAGTTGAATCAAAAGAAGAATATACATAAGGAATACCCCAGGAAGGACATAAAAAAAAAATCCAATAAGCTCAATGACTCAAAGGAACATCATGTTGAAGAGTCGAAGCAAGAAAAATTGAGAGCTAAGGTTGATGTATATTCCCATCCACACCACAGAGAAAAAGCAGTCATCAAGGAAAGGGTGGGACCATAAAAAAACTTATTATGGACCAACATGGCACTAGAATAGAAAAGAGTCAAGAGGGACATGGAGGAATACCAACACTACAATATGATGTCAGCATAGAGAAACAACCCCCTGACACCAAAGGAGTGACAAGAATCAAGATCAAGGTGGAAAGGAATCAATTGGAAATAATGTTCATCTTCCATTAGGATGGATGGATGCTCATACTTGGTAACAATTGACTACATTTCTTAGTCGATCATATTGTATGGTTTTTTCCCATTTTTCATGGACAAAACATGCGAAGGGGGATGGAATCTAGTATACCTAGGGGATAATATGGGGTACCTATATAGGTACCCATTGGGAATAATAATAGATATTTCTATGTAATGAAGGCCATTATCACTAAATAAGGCATATGTAGTAGTGTGAACATAATAAATGTAACAAGGATTATTATAAGGTTCCACCTACTAGAAGGTTCCTTCTCTAGAATGTTCTTAGGAGATAAAAAGTACTATATAAAGAAGTGTAGGGAATGTAATAAAGTATGGTGACAAATTGGTGCAGACCCCCTTTGCCCTCGGCTGGGATCCACTCAAGATCGTTCTAAATTCTCCTTAAGCCGAAGCGGCTTCTTTGGCTCCCTGTTGAAACCTTTAACAAGTTTGATCCACAGGTCCTTGTGAAAACTCGCCTTGAGAAACTAACACCGAGGGTGAGCCTTACACTTCCATACAACCATGACCCGGTCCCTACACAAGGGTCTTTCGTAACTCGTATGTTTGCGGGTTGAATACCCTCGACTTTTTCTTCACCCAACACTGATACCCGAGATGTGATGGGATATGGCTTCTCCTTGTTAGATCCCTCCAAGCATAACCACCGGCTAGGACTAAGAACTAGTCTCACTCACAACTTGTGAGTTCGCGAGTTGGAAGGTTGAACCTCCGGGCCCTTCTTTTATGAAAATCCGAGATGCGAAAGTCAGAGAAGGTTTGACTCCTTCATCATTTCTCAGAACTCGCAACTTCACAACCTGAGTTGTTGAGCCTTTGTGCTCCTTTCTTACGAGAACCCAAAGTACTAGAAGTCAACAGGGTGTTGACTGCCTTTTCGAACGACACGTGTCCACCACCTATCACCACTTCTTCCTCTCTCTAGGCGTCTTATCGTCACGCCACTTTTCAACCACACGATTCCCACCAAGTGGACGTGCCACATGTTGCAAGAGCCCTCGCAACTCACAAGCTCGTGAATTCTTCTCGAAACTAATTTCTTCCAACCTCCAAGAGCCCGATACGTGATATAGCAAAGAGGTTCTGATCCGACGGTTGCTCCTACTTCTCACTATTCAGGGATTCACACAACCAAAGGATTTGGTCTACCCTACGAACTCACAAAATGCAATACCTTACAAAGATTCATATCTGACGTTTCTCCTACGGCTTGGATCCAATGGTCTGGATCTCTTCCTCCGCTTCTCGTAAGCTCGAGACTTCACGACTCCAAGAGTTTGGTCTTCCACCTCCAAACTCACGAACCCCGAGTTCGTGAAATGATCCGACAGCCTAAAATGACAACGATCGATGGTCCTCATTGATCCTTGACACCAACATAATGGTTTCATCCAACCCTTATCCACCCTGCAACTCCTCTGGATCCTACGGTCCTCGCAACTTCACGTGTTCTCCATGGAGAATTTCGACTGTTCGATTTCTTCCTTAAGAATCTCTATGAAACAAGCCATTGTTCTTCCCCCGAAAATTAACCCTCTGCACGATGATTTCGCTTCCTCGTCTCCCTTTGAAGTGTTTCGATCTTCGTCTTCCTTTGAAGTGTTCAAAGTTATTATCCCTCCTAATATTTAACTTGTAAACTCGAGTCTCTAAAAGGACTCCTACACGCACTCCTTGCGGAAATCTTTCAAATACTCCTGGGTATTTGATCTTTCGACTCTGTGCACTTTCTGCAATAGCAGTTCTTCAACCTTTAAACCTTAGTTGTTAAGTTCCAAGGCCTCGAATAGCCTGTGCACACCTTGCACGACTTTTGTGCTTCACCTGCACTTCTACTGGAATGAGAACAATAGTATCCCTCCTGATCTTTCTAAGATAAAACTCAAAACCCTTGTCAACGCACACCTTGCGTACGTTTCACTACACTCCTTGCAGGAACTCTCTCAGGATGAGAAGCAATTGAAACTCATTCTCTTTCTCTCTCAGAATTCATACATTCAACATGAAATCATACATTCAACACAACATAGCATCATAACAAATGCATAACAGAGAGAATAAAACAATTGTAAACATACCACTTAGCATATGTAAACAATAAGAATCATAACACCATGAAATCTGAGTCAAAGCTTCATATATTAACTCAAATACTCTTGTACATGGGTTCTTCTCTACAACTATCTGCTACAGCTCAACAACTTGTGAAATCTCTCTTCTTCTATTCTAATGATACAACAACAATTACCATGATACAAAGGTGAGGATGTCTATATCCGTTCTCCCTCCTACGCTCTAACTATCTAATCTATGAATTAAAATCTACCTACTTTCATTAACTTGGCTTAAATTCCTTTTTGATTGACAGATGAGAGAAAATCGCTTAAGATACGTTCCCCTTAGGAACCTTTCCTTCCTCAGATGTGCAAGAATCATATCACCAACTTCAAATTGAAGTTCTCGCCTATGTTGATTTGCTCTCTGCTTGTATTCTTGACTTGAATTCTGCAATTGTTCCTTGATTTGACTATGAAGCTCCTTCATTCCTTCTACAAAGTCCTTTGCACTAGCACTTCTGAATTCAACTTGTTATGTATCTTTCAATTTAGAAACTCACCTTGGCTGCATTCCATATACAATCTGGAATGGACTCTGTCCTGTGCTTTTGTTGAGTGAATCGTTATAAGCAAATTACTCCTGTGGAAGAATGTGATCCCACTGACTGTGGTGTTCAATCACTAAGCTCCTCAAAAAATCTCCCAAGCTTATGTTCATGACTTCTGTCTGCCCATCCGTTTGAGGATGATATGTTGAGATAAAAGATAAAATTGTCCCCAAATTTTTCCATAAGGTCCTCCAGAAATGTCCAACGAACTTGGTATCCCAATCAGACACAATACTCCTTGGTAAGCCGTGAAGTCTGACGACTTCCTTGAAAAACAGGTTCGCAATATGAGTTGCGTCACTCGTTTTCTGGCATGGTATGAAATGTGCCATTTTTGAAAATCTGTCGACTACCACAAGGATTGAATCATATCCTCTTTGTGTCCTTTGTAGTCCCAATATAAAATCCATGCTCACTGCATCCCATGACCTTCCTGGTATGGGTAATGGTTGATATAACCCTGTGTTCTGTCTTTTCCCTTTTGTGTGCTGACAAATCCTGCATCTATCCACAAATTTCTTAACATTTGTCCTCATCCCTTGCCAAAAATATGAGCCATTCAACTTTGAGAACGTCTTATCATGGCCAAAGTGCCCAGCCAATTCTCCACTGTGTTTTTCCTTCAGCAGGTTCTCCCTCATGGAGCATTTTGGAATACATAGTTGATTGCCACGGAATAATAACCCATCCTGGATCATATACTCGGTCCATTGGCTTCTATTCTTGAGAACTGGATTCTCAGATGCCTCATATGCCTCCTTAAAATATCGATCATCTCTATACATTTCTTTGAGTTTATCAAAACCCAAAGTCTTGACTCTGAATTCCTGCATAAGCAAACATTTCCTGCTCAAAGCATCAACAATTTTGTTAGCAGTTCCAGAAATATGCTTAATCACAAAAGTAAAATTCTGCATGAATTCAACCCATTTAACATGTTTTTGGTTCAACTTCTCCTGTTGAGTCACGAATTGTAAAGCATGATTATCACTATACAAAACAAACTCTTTGGGAACCAAATAATGTCTCCATTTTTCCAGTTCTCATATGACTGCATAGAATTCTTTGTCATATGTTGAGTACTTAATCTTCGCTTCATTCAGTTTTTCACTGAAGTATGTGATTGACCTGTCGTCTTGGCTCAAGGCCGCTCCAATTGCAAACCCACTCGCATCACACTTGACCTGGAATGTCTTGCTAAAATCTGGCAAAACCAAAATTGGTTGTTCCGTGATCTTCTTCTTCAACAGATTGAAGATCTCTTCTGCTTCTTCTATCCAGTGAAAACATTTGTGTCTTTTATTCACCATATCCATCATTGGTGTGCTAATTCCACTGAAATTTCGGATGAATTTCCTGTAGAAGCTTTCCAAACCATGGAATCTTCGAACTTCAAACATATTTTTCGGCAATGGCCAATTCTTAATCACATTTACCTTTTCTGGATCCATCTTCAACTCATTTGTAGAGATAACAAAACCCAAATAAATGATTTATGTCCTCATAAATGATGATTTCTTCATATTAATTAGCAATTTATCTTGCTGTAATGTCTTCATCACTACAACTAAATGCTTTAAATGCTCTGCTTTTGTTTTACTGAAAATTAATATATCATCAAGATATACAATGACAATTTTCCCTATGAAATCCTTCAGAACTTCGTTCATCAGTCTCATGAAAGTACTGGGTGCATTCGTTAAGCCAAATGGCATGACAAGCCATTCATATAGCCCTTCATTTGTCTTGAATTCTATCTTCCATTCATCACCTTCTCTCATTCGAATTTGATGATACTCTCTTTTCAAATCAACCTTTGAAAAAAATCTTGCTCCACTCAAGCAATCCATCAAATCATCCATCCTTGGCAATGGAAATCTGTATCTGATGGTAATCTTATTGATTTCCCTTGAGTCTGTACACATCCTCCAACCTCCATCTTTCTTTGGGATGAGCACTGTTGGAACAACGCATGGACTCAAGCTCTCTCGAATCAATCCTTTGTCCATTAAGTCCTAGACCTGCCTCTTGACTTCCTCATTTTCCTACAGCGTCAACCTGTACGCGGCTTTGTTTGGTAAGCTAGCTCCAGGTATAAGATCGATGTGATGGATTATACTCCTGATAGGTGGCAACGAACAAGGTAGTTCGTGTTGAAATAATGTAACTGCAAAGAGCATTCTTATTATTATTGTTATTTTATTATTAGGATTAATCCCCATTGTGGATTAATCATGTCGGTAATTGTATAAGGACCAAATCCCCTTTTTCAGATTGGTCATCGAACAATTATAAAGGGTAGAATAAGAAGTCATCCCCAACAGTTATTATTGAAGACCCAGAATTAATTAAAGTTGGTTTTACCCACCCAGAGTGAGAGGTCGACCCTGCCAGTGAAACCCTCTCACACGTGCCAGTCTTATATATATAGGAGGCTAGTACCTCACTTCTAACACACAACTCACTTGCTCATTCTCTTATGAGGCAAGCTGCAATTACCAGTTAGAGAGAGGAGAAGAAGAGTGGCGCATCTCTTGGGGAGGACTATCTGTATTGGTTTGAGTTATCTCTTGAACATTGTATAAGCTATTTATGATAAGGAAGTTTTTGCTGGGTTTTCTTCCCCTAGAGGGTTTCCCAGGATAAATGTTGTGTCTCTTGTGAATGTGTATTTCTTAGTGATCGTGTTCTTATGATGCTCTTATCTATTGAAATGCAAAGAACTATAATAATGGCATAAACATTAACAGTTCGTCCACTACTATATCAACAAACTCTCCCAGCAACTTCTAGATTTCTTCTGGTAAATTATCTATCCTTGTACTGGTTAAAAAAAAATTAGGCTTCCTAACCACAATAAATTGTGTGTCTTCCTTCCTCTTAACCTCCTTAAGAAGTTCCTTCCCACTCATGAGAATTACAGTGTTGCTCATCTATGTTTTCACCTCTTGGTTTTTAATCACCAACAACATGTGCATCCTCCCATTCTTCTCCAGGGTGTATGTGTTCTTTCTCCCATCATGAACCACTTTCCTGTCATATTGCCACAGTCTACCCAACAATACATGACAAACATACATGGGAATGGCATCACATAATATTTCATCCTTATATCCTACTATTTTAAATTCAACTAAACATTGTTTAGTGACATTTACCTGATGTCATTTTTGTAGCCACGAAACTCTGTAGGGGCTTGGATGTACAATAGTCTCCAGCTCCAGCTTTTCTACCATCTCTATAGATATGAGATTGTCTTTGCTACCGCTGTCCACTATGACTTTGCATACTCTATCTTTAGTTTTGCAAGCAGTCCGAAACAAACTGTTTCTTTGGGCTAGGTTCTCTGCCTCTTTCTCCGGCTTCAAGAGAACTTTCCTCATCATTAAATATCTTCTACCCTCAGCATATTTTGCTTCCACATTCCATCCTTGAGCTTCGGCAATGTGAGTTTCACCACCATATTTCTTCCTATCTGGACACTCATAGGATTTATGTCTGATCTTTCCATAGAAAAAAAAATTTACTTCACCGCCTCTGCCTCTTCCTCTTCTTCTAGCTCAAGGAAAAGTATTTCTATCAGCATACTGCCCTCTCTGTGAGCTTCCTCCTCTCTCATGTTGATATTGAGGTTTCTTTCCCTCTTCTTTAGGTCTCTGAGTTCTATCTTGGGAAATTTTTTTTCCTCTGGCCTGACTTCTACCTCGACAACTTTGACCTTGCTTTCAGCTCAGCTTCTCTTCAGCTTTTAGAGCCATCTAATAAGAATCTTCCACATTTCACATAGTCATCATGCTCATCTCATCTTCAATATCATATCACAGACCATTCATGTACCTGGAAACTTTTTCTTCATCTCTTTCTTGATGACCTACTCTGATGTTTATCCTATAGAACTCTTCAATGTATTCCTTCACTGACATCAGCTTCTGTCTAAAATTTTGCATCTTCCGAAACAGAGTGATCTGATAATCCTTGGGTATAAATTTGGCTTTCATCTTTGCAACCATTCTATCCCAACTTTTGATTTTATGCTTGCCTTTGCAGCGTCTGTTAGCCTGTAGTTCATCCCACCATAGTGTTGCATGCCCTTTAAGTCTAGTAATAGAATGTTTGACTTTCTTGTCTTCCTCGACATCCTCATAGTCGAATTATTTATCTAGAGCTCTAATCCAGTCTAGAAGTTCTTCAACATCCAAGTTTCCCTCATACACTGGAATGTCCATTTTTTCTCTGGCACCTATCCTTGCAACAACCCTGAATAGGTGTTCATCTGCAACATCTTTGACTGCAACTTCTTCCCCTTCGTGTCCAGCTTCATTTTCACTTTCATCTTTGTTGATATCCCCAGTGTCAACTATGCGCCTCTGTGCTGTCTCCATGGAATCAAGATTGGCACGTAACTCGCGCATTTCTCTCTCCACTGCTAGATCAGGCATTGGTCTATCTCTTCTTCTCGGTGGCATGGCTGAGAATTTTTTTTTTTTTCTTTTCCCTGCTACAGAAAGCAAAGACTTGTTCTTTGCTTTGATACCACAATTGGTTCAGACCCCCTTTTCCCTCAGCTGGGATCCACTCAGGGTCGTTCTAAATTCTCCTTAAGCTGAAGTGGCTTCTTTGGCTCCCTATTGAAACATTTAACAAGTCTGATCCATAGGTACTTGTGAAAACTCCCCTTGAGCAACTAACACCAAGGGTGAGCCTTACACTTCCATACAACCACAACCTATTCCCTGCACAAGCGCCTTTCACAACTTGTGTGTTCACGGGTTGAAGACCCTCGACTTTTTCTTCACCCAACACCGATACCCGAGACGCGATGGGATATGGCTCCTCCTTGTTAGAGCCTTCCACGCATAACCATTGGCTAGGACTAAGCACTAGTCTCACTCACAACTCACGAGTTCGCGAGTTGGAAGGTTGAACCTCTGGGCCCTTCTTTTACGAAACTCTGAGATGTGAAAGTCAGAGAAGGTTTGACTCCTTCAGCATTTCTCAGAACTTGCAACTTCAAGACTTGAGTTGTTGAGCCTTTTTTCTCCTTTCTTACGAGAACCCAAAGTATGAGAAGTCAACAGGGTGTTGACTCCCTTTTCGAATGACACGTGTCCACCACCTGTCACCACTTCTTCCTCTCTCCGGGCATCTTATCGTCACACCACCTATCAACCACGTGATTCCCACCAAGTGGACATGCCACATGTTTCACAAGCCCTCGCAACTCAAAATCTCATGACTTCTACAGTCGAAACTGATTTCTTCCAACCTCTGAGACCTCGATACGTGATATAGCGAAGAGGTTCTGATCCGATGGTTGCTCCCACTTCTTGCTATTTGAGGATTCACACAACAAAAGGATTTGGTCTACCCTCTGAACTCACGACATGCGATACCCCACGAAGATTCAGATCTGATGGTTCTCCCGCAGCTTGGATCCAACGGTCTAGATCTCTTCCTCTTCTTCTCGCAAACTCGGGACTTCGTGACTCTAATATTTTGGTCTTCCACCTCCAAACTCATGAATCCCGAGTTCGTGAAATGATCCGACGGCCCAAACTTACCATGATCGACAATCCTCGTTGATCCTTGACACCAACATAATGGGTTCGTCCAACCCTTATCCACCCTACAACTTCTCTGGATCCTACGGTCCTCACAACTTCGCGTGTTCTCCACAGAGAATTTTGACCGTTCGATTTCTTCCTCAAGAATCTCAGTGAAACGAGCCAATGTTCTTCCCCTGAAACTTAACCTTCTGCGTGATGATTTCGCTTCCTCGTCTCCATTTGAAGAGTTTCGATCTCCGTCTTCCTTTGAAGTGTTCAAAGGTATTATCCCTCCTGAGCTTTAACTTGTAAACTCGAGTCTCTAAAAGGACTCCTGCACGCACTCCTTGTGGAAATATTTCAAATACTCCTGGGTATTTGATCTTTCGACTCTCTGCACTTTCTGCAACAACAGTTCTTCAACCTTTCAACCTTAGTTGATAAGTTCCAAGGCCTCAACTATCCTACGCACACCTTGCATGACTTTTGCGCTTCACCTGCACTTCTGCTGGAATGAGAACAACGGTATCCCTCCTGAGCTTTCTGAGATAAAACTCAGAACCCTTGTCAACGCACACCTTGCGGACGTTTCACTACACTCCTTGCAGGAACTCTCTCAGGATGAGAAACAATTGAAACTCATTCTCTTTCTCTCTCAGAATTCATACATTCAACACAACATAGCATCATAAAAAATGCATAACAGAGAGAATAAAACAATTGTAAGCATACCACTCAGCATATGTAAACAATAAGCATCATAACACCATGAAATCTGAGTCAAAGCTTCATATATTAACGCAAATACTCCTATACATGGGTTCTTCTCTATAGCTATCTTCTACAGCTCAACAGCTTGTGAAATCTCTCTTCTTCTGTTCTAATGATACAACAACAATTACCATGATACAAAGGCGAGGGTGTCTATATCCGTTCTCCCTCCTATGCTCTAACTGTCTAATCTATGAATTCAAATCTACCTACTTTCATTTACTGGGCTTAAATGCCTTTTTCATTGATAGATGAGAGAAAATCGCTCAAGATCTGTTTACAACATGCAAGTATGTTTCCCTTAACTACTACATTAACATCTGTTCATTAATTTTTCAAAAACATTTTAAAATGTGCAAAATGTGTGTTGCGCTCTCTAGTTGTCTTTTTCCTTCATGCTCGCTTGGCTGGCTGCTTACGATGCTCCTGCATCAAAAATATTTGTAACAAGCAATGCTTTATTCCGAGTGCATTCCTTCCATAAGGAATAATATATGGTGTTAACCTACCTCAAGGGTTTTCTCAAAAATGCTTATGTTCATTAATTTATGTGAGTGATTTGGTTCTATATTCTATTTTCATATCTGAGGTACATAACTCTTCCATGTGGTCTCCTTCTACCACCAATTCTATTGAGGGTGTTGGATTCCCTAGACTCAACAATAGGGATTAAACCCAAGGATGAGGCCCAATTAGACTCCTACCTTTTTGGTTTGGAATGATCCTCCAGTTTATGGCCTGACAACCTTTTGATGGACTTTAATGGTTTGAAAGATTATTTACTATTTTCTTGTTTTCAGTTGTCTACCTATATGCTTAAGGGAAAATTTTATCTATTTTTATAAAAAGAGAATTATACCTTTAGGATAACCAACCATGACGATAAATAAAAAAATGAGAATTACATAAACACTATATCAACCATTGAAATAATTCTATCAGAAATCTATTATATCATAACATTTTAGAGAAACACATAGATAACAATAGAAATAGATAACTTGAATGCAATATATAGAGAAATAATTCTATGATACCTTATCCACCAAATTTTAATGAGTATTTACTAAAAATTCTATAAATTAATACATGCATAAGTATAATCTTAATTGTAATAATAAATTATTACTAGATGCATCTGACATGCCAATTGTTCATAGAGTAATCCACAATACAAGAAAATGCACACAGAGATCCCAAAAAATTCCTTTTATCCTATAGAGCTTTTGAATTAAATTTTTGAAAATAGTTCTCCAATTACATTCCATAATATTTTTTTCAACCAAAATCCTCTTCTTTAGATGTAAATCCCCCTATTTGTTTAAAATTCAATCGCTAAAATAGTATATTCAACAAAATTAAAGACTGAGAAATTTCTAGACTAAAACTGATTCAAGATGACTCGTGTGATCATGGAGTTTCAAGGTTTGCATGCTTGTCAGCATAGTCGACCCACTGTGAGAACACTTCGATACACCTTTGGCTATAGAGAAACTTGTGTTGGTCCATCAAGATAATCATGTTTTCTTTGATTTCTTTGTAGCACTGTGTAAATTTCTATTTTGGATGTCATCTACACCAAGCTATTAGTAGTTCTGATTTTTCCAACCGCAAATCTATGTCTATGGCTCTGTTTGACTATAGTTGTATTTTTTATGCTATCTTGATACTCATCAATAGTTTGATTGAATCCCACCAATACTTCCTCGATCAACTGAAAATTGTTAGGTGACTCAAATGTTGGCAGTTGGAGGTCGATCATTGCTTGGTTGATATTTTCCCACATTCTATGGCAAGCAGACCATTCCTCTACCATATGATTCTTAGGCTCCTTGACAAGATATTCTTGGTATTGTGCATGTAAATGTATTTTGGCTATACTTTCATTCGTTAAAATATTGATTATATGGTCCTCCTCCCCTCAATCCTTTTGAATTTATTTGATGAATTCAACTTGGATGAAGGCCCTAACACCTTTTTCACTCCACTTGAGTACTTCTTTGTGTTCTATAGCAAGCAACAATGTTTCCTCCTATAATTCAACCACCTTTTTCTAAAATGTGTCTTGGATTTACGAGTGTTTGTTGTGCTCTTCAAGGAGGTATTTAAAAAAATTAGAAGCACCTCCAGTTTCCTAATAGTAATGAACCTAACGTTGGAGCGATGCCAATTATTTTATTGCATATTCTATCTCCTTTTCTTATTCCATAGCCTTGTTCAATGAGGCATGTGAAACAAAAATACATGCAAATATGAATTCAGTAATTTGAGCCCTTTTTGCATCCAATATATTATTTCCTTGAAGGTACAAAGTATGCCAGAATCCACAGTGAGACTTCACTTCCTTTGTGTTCTTCTTATGATTGATTTCCTCTTTCACTCATAGGAAAGAGATTCCAAATCTGCAACTTCATTGACTAGCTGAGGTATGGGTTGATCTCTCCAAGATAGAATGTTCTTCAAACTCCCACATTTATGGAATTGTTCCATCATGGTTTCTTGATCTTTTCTAACTGAGTAGGTTTCTTGATATTTCCTAGCTAATTGGATTTCTTGCGAGGTGTGTTCCTGTGTAGACAACTTCTCCTCATTTTCCTGCTACTTCAAGGTTGTATCTTGAGTTTCTCAGGTATCTTAATCTTTCCCAATTTATTGTGT
Organism: Picea engelmannii; assembly: GCA_009831015.1. Classification (NCBI taxonomy): domain Eukaryota; kingdom Viridiplantae; phylum Streptophyta; class Pinopsida; order Pinales; family Pinaceae; genus Picea; species Picea engelmannii. The sequence goes on from ML800832.1 coordinate 239,262, forward strand.
TTTCTGGGTATCTTGAGGCTTTGAATTCTCTTTTTTTCCCTTAGGATTGGTGACACTCTTAGTGGGAATTTCAGTACAATCCTCAGCCTAGAAATCAACTAATTTTGTGGTATCCCCCTTATCCCATTGTGTAGCCTTATCTTCCATAAAACCTAAGTAGGATTTTAAGTAGACGATAAGGTTTCATCCATTATGGTGATTATATTCTTAACCACTTCTTATTACTCCTTTGTTAAATCAATCACATCAAAAGGTTTAGGACTTGTTTGTGCATTTTCTTGTTCCATGTTCCTTTGTTCCTCTTTGAATTTTTCTATTTTTTCAAGTTCTTCCTTCTATGTTTGCTCATTTTGATATTTCTTTTGGTGTTCTACCAGTTTCTCTTCTACTCTCTTATGTTATTCTTAATATTGCATGACTTTATATTCATTTTATTTATTTCATCGTTCTAACAAATATCTATTCCTTTGTTTTGCTTCTTATTTTCCTTTGTTTTTCTTCTTCTTTTCCTTTGTTTAGTGAACAATTCCTAGGAAGCATCTTCCTCATGCTTCTTCTTCAACTCTTCATCAGTCTTCCACAAGAGTTATTGTTCTTGAAGAATCCTATATTTTTCATATTGAATGGATTTAAGCTCAGTTTCTTCCTTTATCCTTGCTTCCTCTTTCGGCCTTGCTTCCTCTGCTTCCCTTCTTGAAGTAGATCCTTGGATTATTATTTTTATTTGGTCCTCTAGTGACATAGAGCCAAAAACAATGACATTTGGATTGTATTTCATTTTCTCAACCTATTACCAATCTTATGCATTCTCGGTGAAAATATATTCATGTCATTTTTCATGTGCATGAGGCCAACTAATCGATACTTGTTCAACATGTTTGACCATTAATCCTTTGGTATCATGACTCCTAAAACTGCCAGTTTTGAATCTGTATTCAAGTTGTATCTATCCTTCTTGTTTGGCCTTCTTGGTATCCTTGATAGAATAATATCCAATTTGTAAGTTGTATGGTATGAATATTGTTTTCTTATATTTCACCAATGTGGTGTTGAAACCTTGCATGACATACTAATAACGAATATCATATATTACTAATCTATCTGGGACATAGGTTAGAAATAGATGAGGTGGACATGTTTCTCCATATATTTGAAGATATGTATGCTTCTCCTGAAAATACAAGTTTCCTATATACCCAAGGATCTTCTTGGCTTGTTTGGACAATATAGGGCATTCTTATTTTAAAATGAGGGTATATAAATGTGCTATAAAGAAATAAAAAATCAAAGAATATCACCTTTTGTACTTATTTTCCCATAAGATGTTGAAATATACATGAAAAAGGGGCTTTGAGACCGACCAGTTGAGGGACAATCCAAGAAAGACATTATTTGTGCATACCACATCATGTAAAATGAGGGTATTGCACCTTGCTCAAGGTTTTGAGATTGTTCAATTCTGGTGCTAAGTTACTTGGATATTATGGCTCCCCAATTGAACCTCTTCCCATACATGGCTATTGTGTAGGCTAATGCAATACATGCTTCTGTAAATTTGGATAAATCATTTTTCCCATACAATGTGAAAAGTAGGATCATGAGGTACATGTATGGCTCCCATAAACCTGTCGTGGGGTATCAACCTCCTGACCTATTGAATAAATTCTTATCTTCTTTCCCCTAGTTGGATAGAATTTTTCTCACAACATATTTATGGTAAAAAGAAACTAGAAAATCCTTGTTAATCAATTCCTTGGGATCATGGAATTATTGATATTTGGTGACATCCTGTGGGAGGACCCCAATGTGCTCTCTCTTCTCATTATTAACCAAACAATTTCTACAATTAGTTTAATCGATGGTTCATTCCACCTAATAGATAGAAGGAGGCAATGGTTCCCTTGTGGTTGAGTGTAATTTGGAATGTATGATGTTATGAAAAACTTGGTTGTCTACCACTTTGGGATCAAGGTCGCTATGTGGTGTGGATTTTGGGTATTCTTGATTATGGAACTTGATGAAAAATTTCTTTGACCCAGGTATATGGAATTGTATATGGATTTCGATGTTTTTTTTTAAACATTCTTTAGTGAACTTTAGTTTGTACTCTTTCTAGTCTACATATTTTGTTTGTTGTGTGCTTTGTGCAATATCAACAAATGAGAAACATAGCAGAAAGTGTTTTTTTTTTTTTTGTGTATGCTCTTTTCTCTACATTTTGTGTGATCTTAGCAAATAAAAAACAGAGAAAAAAAATTATTTTGGGGGAAAACTAATTGGGATCTAACCCCAATATTGTTAAGTTTCATTTTTTTTCTCTTCGAAACTTTGTTTTTTTGTGTGTGAAACTATGTCAAAGTTCTTTTTTCAATAAAAAATGGGTTTTGGGGGTAGGCACGGACTTTGAGACAAAGAGTAAACAAAAAATGAAAAAAAATCTTCCTCCATAACATTTTCTATATATTTTTCATTAGTTCACTTGGTTGAAAGTACTTTCTTAAATAAGAATTCTTGATGAATTTCTTTTCATTAAATTTTTTTTTGAAAACATTCATGCAACCTTAATTTATCACATAACTTTATGGTAAAGTGTGTTTCACTTAATCTAGCATACCCCTGAACCATGGGAAAGGAAACACCAAAGAAAACATAATAGAATACTTTTTTATAATAATTGTATTTCATGAGCAACATTATAATCACATATCAATAATTTGCATGCATAAAGGGAAAACATAATAGTTAACATATGCAAATTATTTAGGTCAAATGATAATGGATAGTTATTTGTTGACAAGAATTTGACATAGAAATTGTTATCAAATAGAAATATATTAAAAGAAAAATTTTAGTAGCATCACTAAGTACTAGTGAATATAGAACAATGGACAAGTTTAAATGTTGCATGTATATGAGTATGATTACAACATAGAAGAATCTAGAATTTTGTACCCTCCCCTGTGGAAATAAAAGATGGTACGAGAAAGCTAGGGATTGAGGTTGGATTTTGTAATTATGAAAGTGACAAAAAACATAAGTGTGCCTCTTCTTTTTTCTATAGCAATACATAGGAAAAATATTTCATTTTTTCATAGTGTTTGAAGGATATGATGGTGCTAAATGCATTCAATATGTAGTAGTCATGCATGACATCGTCGTGAAGGTTTATCCTTGAAATTCAGTGTTAACAATGTCAATGGTAGACCTTGTTAAGTTCATTCCTTGGGATTTGTGTATAGTCATTGCCTAAGCCATCTTAAGGGGGGTTTGTTTCTTGTTACTTCATTGTATGGGTGGAATTGGTTCATGCTTTGGTTGGGTTTGGTCCCATGGAGGGACAATGTATTTATAAAATGAAAAAACAACATATGTTGGAAAATTTGGAAGGATACTTCCTAGATCATATATAATTTGCATGGCTAATTCGAGAGCACCATTGAATAATCATGCTTGGACCAATAAATTGAAGGATAACATAAATCATTGTCCTACACATAGAAATACATGTTTTTCCATTTGTTCATCATCCTGTTGATGTGATTTTGAACCACTTATTGATTCTATGACACTTTGTGTGATTGGCATATTCAAGGATTGGAGCATGCACTTGTTATGGTTGTCGAGAAGAATTTTTATTGCAAAGAGGTGGATTTAAATGTCAAATATTTGATGCTATTTGGTGGAAAAGGATATGTTAGTCCTAGACTAAAGGACGTTCCAAGCATCTATTGTTGGTGTAGCATTGTGAATATATTTCAACAACTCACAGAACTGGGCCTGGGCGCCAACAATGCCTTATTGTTGAAATATTATTTCCAAATTGATTATAGTGGTAAAGGTTGTCCATAAACACATCCCTAGAGTTTCTCCTACATAAAGAGGTTTTTCCACTACTAGTGGCAGTTGACCCAAGTATCCTAAAAGAATTATTGAGCAATAACCAAATGAGCAATGGTTTTTCTCTAAAACTTCCTTGCACAAATGACTCTCAATCTACACAAAACGTTTAGATCCTATGAAGATAATTTCATCAATTAGAATGTACTGAATATGTTTCATCTCTTCTTGGAAGACTATAAGGGAATAAACATGTAAAGGATTAATGTCCTTGATAGGAATCCTAATCCATGCATGTATAGTGGTTGCATGTATGTTAGATTTTTTAAATCTAGTAGGGGAAAGAAGTAGTATTGGGCTATGGCCAGAGGTTGTTTAAGAAGACACTACTTCTTTGATGCAGCTAAAAAGGTAGGATTCCCCTGTTCTTGTAGTATCTTGAATGATCATCTTCAATGACTCCTTTGGTTCTCTTGCTTGTGAGTGTTGTAGGACTATTTCAAATGCACATTGTTAATTTGTAGATAATGTATTTTTGGAAGGAAATAGAGCATTGAGTTCTTGTATGAATTCACCATTCCTTCAATTGTAGTTGATGAAATTTTGTGTAGTGTCCAATGTATATTTTAATACTTCTAGTTGATCCCATGTGTGGTACATGTCGAGTCCTTGGAGGCCCAATGTATCAAGAGAAGTGAATTGGATATTCCTTATAGGGACCAATCTCGATAAATATTCCCATTCATTTATCTCCATGTTTGGTTGTATATTAATATGGTATATTCATCTTCAAATGTTTGCTCATAGAGAATGGGCACATGGATGCAATCAACATGCCATGCATGGTAGTCATTTCTTATGCTCTCTCAATTAGCCAAAAATTCTTCTTTTGAAAGACCTATGTCTTCAAAGAATGAAAGGTTTTATATAGCTCACTCCAACAAAATTCAACAAAGGAATTGGAATATTTGTTTGGTATTGTAGTAAAATGTGGCCATACATGGACAATTACAAGGATTTTTTTTTCACTTTTCATTTTTTGAATTTGAGATCTAAAGGAAATTATTCACATTAAATATTTCAATATTTTATTAGATCCATTATGAAAAATTGTCCAATGGAAAATCCATGGAAATTTACAGATTGGAGGGGAAGACTATTCAAATTTTTGAATATTTGAAGCTTACCATGGACAAATATGTGTTACATTTTGATTTCCATTCCATTGATATGAATAATGTGGATGTTATTCTTGGATATCCTTGGATGGCATCAATTGGTATAATTAATGTAATGTGGAAAAGAATTTTGTGAAGATTTGGTATAGGAAAAATAAAATTACATTGCAGGATATGTCTCTTAGCAAGAAATAAGGGCCCATAGGGGCAACTAAAAAATGGCATTGTCTAATTGTTCAACGTTTTTCCCTCCTCATCGGAATCTGAAAACATAAATCCACATGAAATCACAACTTTTTTTTGTTTAAATTGCATTTATGAATGCAGAAATGGATTCAGTGTGATGAAAAACCCCTAGAGCACTCGGATTATACATATTTAACCACTCAAATCTACAGATCCAACAATATCTCGCCGGATTTTTGGAAAATATCTTCAACAAAAAAAAATGTTCGGAAAAGGACAAAAATGTAGCACATTTAGACTACGGCTTAAAAACGTTCTTGCAGAGTCTAAAGTTGAATCAATAGAAGAATATACATAAGGACAACCCCAGGAAGGAGATAAAAAAAAATCCAAGAAGCTCAATGACTCGAAGGAACATCATGTTGAAGAGTCGAAGCAAGAAAAATTGAGAGCTAAGGTTGATGTATATTTCCATCCACACCATATAGAGAAACAACAGTCATCAAGGCAAGGGTGGGACCATAAAAAAATTTATTATGGACCAACATGGCACTAGAATAGAAAAGAGTCAAGAGGGACATGGAGGAATATTGGCACTAAAGGACGATATCATCATAGAGAAACAACCCACTGACACCAAAGGTGTGACAAGAATCAAGATCAAGGTGGAAAGGCAGTAGTTGGAAATCATGTTCATCTTCCATTAGGATGGATGGATGCTCGTACTTGGTACTGATTGACTACATTGATTAGTCGATCATATTGTATGTTTTTTTCCCATTTTTCATGGAAAAAACATGCGAAGGGGGATGGAATATAGTATACCTAGGGGATAATATGGGGTACCTAGATAGGTACCCATTGGGAATAATAATAGATAATTCTATGTAATGAAGGCCATTATCAGTAAATAAGTCCTATGTAGTAGTGTGAACACAATAAATGTAACAAGGCTTATTAGAAGGTTCCACCTACTAGAAGGTTCTTTCTCTAGAATTTTCTTAGGAGATAAAACATACTATATAAAGAAGTGTAAGTAATGTAATAAAGTATGGTGAAAAACAATTGTAACAAGAAATGATTGCTTCAGAGTGCATTCCTTCCATAAGGAATAATAGATGGTGTTACCATACCTCAAGGGTTTTCTCTACAATTATTTTGTTCATTAATTTATGTGAGTGATTTGGTTCTATATTCTATTTTTAGATATGAGGTACATAAAACTTCCATGTGGTCTCCTTCTAGAACCAATTCTATTGAGGGTGTTGGATTCCCTAGACTCAACAATAGGGATCAAACCCAAGGATGAGACCCAATTAGACTCCTACCTTTTTGGTTTGAAATGATCCTCCAGTTTATGTCTTGACAACCTTTTGATGGACTTTAATGGTTTGAAATATTCTTTATTATTTTCTTGTTTTCGGTTGTCTACCTATATGCAGAAGGGAAAATTTTATCTATTTTATAAAAAGAGAATTATGCCTTTAAGATGACCAAGCATGATGGTAAATAAAAAAATGAGAATTATATAAATACGATATCAACCTTTGAAATAATTATATCAGGAATCTAGTATATCATAACATTTTATAGAAACACATAGATAACAATATAAATAGAGAAATTGAATGCAAGATATAGAGAAATAATTCTATGATACCTTATCCACCAAATTTTAATGAGTATTTACTAAAATTTCTATAAATTAATCCATGCATAAAGATAATCTTAATTGTAATAATAAATTCTTACTAGATGCATCTAACATGTCAATTGTTCATAGAGTAATCGAAAATACAAGCAAATGCACACAGAGATCCAACAAAAATCCTTGGCTCCTGTAGATATTTTGAATTAAACTTTTGAAAATAGTTCTCCAATTACATTCCATAATTTTTTCTCCAACCAAAATCATCTTCTTTAGAAGTAAATCCCCCTATCTGTTTAACATTCAATCGTTAAAAATAGTGTATTAAAAAAAAATAAAGACTGAGAAATTTCTAGACTAAAACTGATTCAATATGACTCGTGTGATCATGGAGTTTCAAGGTTTTCATGCTTGTCAACATAGTCGGTCCACTGTGAGAACACTTCGACACACCTTTGGCTATAGAGAAACTTGTGTTGGTCCATCGGGATTCTTTGCGTTCTTTGTAGCACTGAGTGTAAATTTCTATTTTGGATGTCATTTGCACCAAGCTATTAGTAGTTCTAATTTTTCCAACTGCAAATCTATGTATATGGTTGTGTTTGATGACAATTGTCTTTTTTATGCTATCTTGATACTCATCGATAGTTTGCTTGAATCCCACCAATAATTCCTCAATCAACTGAAAATTGTTAGGTGACTTGAATGTTGGCAACTGGAGGTCTATCATTGCTTGGTTGATATTTTCCCACATTCTATGGAAAACATACCATTCCTCTACCATATGATTCTTTGGCTCCTTGACAATATATTCTTGGTATTGTGTAGGTGAATGCATTTTGGATATACTATAATTCATTAAAATACTGATTCTATGGTCCCCTTCCCCTCAATCCTTTTGAATTCATTTGATGAATTCAACTTGGCTTAAGTCCCTGACACCTTTTTCACTCCACTTCAGTACTTCTTTATGTTATATAGAAAGCAACAATGTTTCCTCCTATAATTCAACCACCTTTTTCAAAACTATGTCTTGGATTTACTGGTGTTTTTCGTTCTCTTCAAGGAGGTATTTAAAAAATTTATAAGCACCTCCAGTTTCCTAATAGTAATGAACTTGAGGTTGGAGTGATGCCAATTATTTTCTTGCATCTTCTATCTCCTTTTTGTATTCCATAGCCTTGTTCAACAAGGCATGTGAAATGGAAATACATGCAGATACTAATTCATTGATCGAAGCTGTTTTTGCATCCAATATATTATTTCCTCAAAGGTACAAAGTATGCCACTATCCATAGTGATATTTCACTTACTTCGTGTTCTTCTTATGATTGATTTCCTCTTTTGGTCATAGGAAAGAGATTCCAAATATGCAACTTCATTGACTGGTTGGGGTATGGGTTTATCTCTCCAAGATAGAATGTTCTTCAAACTCCCACATGTATGGAGTTGTTCCATCATGGTTTCTTGATCTTTTCTGAGTGAGTGGGTTTCTTAAGATTTCCTAGATAATTGGGTTTCTTGCAAGGTTTGCTCCTTTGTAGACAACTTCTTCTCCTTTTCCTGCTACTTCAAGGTTGTATCTTGAGTTTCTCGAGTATCTTAATCTTTCCCAGTGGATTGTGTTTCTTGGGTATCTTGAGGCTTTGAATTCTCTTTATTTCCCTTAGGATCAGTGACACTCTCAGTGGGAATTGCAGTACAATCCTAAGCCTGAAAATCAACTCCTTTTGTGGTATCCCCTTTATCCCCTTGTGTATCCTTATATTTCATCCAACCCTGAGTAGGATTTTAAGTAGCTAATAAGATTCCATCCATTATGGGGATGATTGTATTCACCACTTATTCTTCCTCCTTTGTTAAATCAATCACATCAAAAGGTTTAGGATTTTTCCATGCCTTTTCTTGTTCCAACTTCCTTTGTTCCTCTTGACTTTTTCTATTTTTCAGTTTCTTCCTTCTATGTTTGCTCAATCTAATCTTTATTTTGTTTTTCTACCAGTTTCTCTATTACTCTCTTATGTTCTTCTAAATATTGTAGGGCTCTATCTTCATTTTATTTCTTTTGTTGTTCTAGAAAATATCTATTCCTTTGTTTTTCTTCTTCTTTTCCTTTGTTTTTCTTCTGCTTTTCCTTTGTTTAGTGAGCAATTCCTGGGAAGCATATTCCTCATGCTTCTTCTTCAAATATTCTTCAGTCTTCCACTATAGTTATTGTTCTTGAATAATCCTATCATGTTCATATTGAATGGATTTAAACTTAGTTTCTTCCTTTATCCTTGCTTCCTCTTTCAACCTTTCTTCCTTTTCTTCCTTCCTTGAAGTAGCTCCTTGGATTATTATTTTTATTTGGTCCTCTAATGACATAGAGCCAAAAACAATGACATATGGATTGGATTTCATTTTCTCAACCTATTACCAATCTTATGCATTCTCGGTGAAAATATATTCATGTCATTTTTCATGTGCATGAGGCCAACTAATCGATACTTGTTCAACATGTTTGACCATTAATCCTTTGGTATCATGCCTCCTAAAACTGCCAGTTTTGAATCTATATTCAAGTTGTATCTATCCTTCTTCCTTGTCTTGCTTGGAATCCTTGATAGAATAATATCCAATTTGTAAGTTGTATGGTATGAAGATTTTTTTCTTATAATTCACCAATTTGGTGCTGAAACATTGCATGGAATATTGATAACACATTTAATCTATCTAGTACATAGGTTGGCAAGAGATGAGGTGGACATGTTGCTCCATAGATTTGAAGATATGTGACGCAAGTGATCGAAATTCCCTTCCTCGACAACTCCTCGCTCGCTCACATGACCTTCCTTCCTCTCTCGGCCCGAAGAACGTAAATGTTCTTCTATTCCCTTATCGGAATGTCTACCCATAGATTCTTCCTTCCTCGATCCCCTTTCCTGCACTTGGAGGATCGGAACTTCGTGCTTCACGAATTCACTATCAATTCTCTAGGTCTTCAAAACTCTGAGACCTGATGCGTTAGTCAACCACTGACTTTATTCCTCCTCTGTCGAGACTTCGCTCTATCGCACCTCGCAACTCATGACCCAAACAATTGGATTTCCAATCTCCGATGCGCAATAACCCGAAATGCCGAAACTTCGGTCTCGCTCCCTCGCGACTTCTCCACTCGTGAGGTCAATCAACTCCTACCTCGACTCCCGAAGCCCGAGACTCCGATACTCGCTATATCGCTACCTCGCAACTTCGCCACTCGCGCAGTCAATTTCCTTCCCTGTAGACTCCCGATGCCCGAGACGCCGAACCTCCGATGGTTTACACCACCTGTCTTCCACTATCACATGTGGCCCACACTGCTTACGAGGCTGTCAGAATGTCGCACCTCGCACTCTCACGAATTCCGTTGCGTAAAGTTGGAGTCTTACCTTACGAACTTCCGATCTTTTGATCCATGAGTAGAATCAACGCTCCTCGTGATCCTGATCGACGCTCCTGCTCTCCTGAGCTTCGAACCTTTCCATGCTCCTGCATTGTATCCTTCCTGCACCTCTGCAAGATCCAATGGCCCTCGGAGCTTCGCGAAATCTCCTTGGAGAAATTCGTCTATCCATTTCTTCTCGTTCAATCCATGAAACGACGAGTCGTTCTTCCACAGAACTCGTCACCCTGCGCGCAAGCTTGCGGCGTTCCTTGCGACCTTAAAGGCACAAATTTTTCACTCATCCTTCGATGAACTCGAAGGTCTATCCTTCCTGAGTTTTTCTCCCAGCTTTCTAGTTCCTTCAGGAAACTCTTTGCACGCACTCCTTGCGGCAAATCTTCAAACACGACTAAGTGTTGAAGCCTTCGATCCTACGCACTCCTGTAGCAGAAATATTTCAATCCATTGACTCAGAATCGCAACTCTGAGTCTTCATCTAGCCTGCACACGCCTTGCATGGATCCAGTGCCCAACCTGCACTTCTGAGAACTTATAACAAAATTTATCTCTATCTGAACCCTTCTGTCAACGCACTCCTTGCGGATGATTCAACTGCACTCCTTGCAGGAATTCTCTGGTTCAAGATAAAGAAACAATTGAAACTAACTCCTTGTTCTCACAGACTTCAATTCAACCATGAATCACATACATAGCATATAAAAGAAAATGTATGACAGAAAGCAAACATTCATGAGCATAATATCATCAACACACAGAGAATAACACAACCATGGAATTGAATCAAAGCTTTTCTATTAATTCAATGTCTTTACATGGGGTTCTTCATACACTTATCTGCATGCTCTTCTCTTTATAATGATCTCAATGATAATACTCAGACTCTATGAATACAATGTACAAAGGAGGGTGTCTATATCTGTTTTTCCCTCGTGAGCTCTAAAGCTATCAAATCTAGAATTAAATTCCTATCTAACAGCATTAAATCTACTAAATGCCTCATCTACCTAAGGACGTGAGCTATCCGCTCAAGGTCCACATACAATTAACAAGTGTGCCTCATTAAATCTCCTTCATTAATGTTTGCGCAACAATATCAAGGTGCTTTCAAAAATAAATTTGTGCTGGCTTGTCCAGCTGTCCTCTGCTTTCGCGTTGGCTCGCTTGACGTGGGCGATGCTCCTGCATCATACTCCCTCGCTTGAAAATTTTCATGGGATCCTGTCCATGAGCTCTTGCACGGTGTGTCCATGCTTCTGTATCATTGCTTTGCTTTCCCAGCTAGCATCCTCCACTGGGTGATTCTTCCATTTGACCAGATACTCAAAATACTCTTTTCTTCTGGTCTTTTTGCCCACTCGCTTGTCCAGTATGCATTCCATCTGCGGCTTCTCTGCAACTGGCATCTGTCTCATCCACTGGATCACTGGTCCTCTAGTTCCAGTCTCTGCTTCTCTAGCCTTGTATGGATATAAGTCTAAAATATTGAATATCAGAGATATTTCAATGCCATCCGGTAATTCAATCTCATAAGCATTTTCTCCGAATTTTCTCAAGACCTTGCATGGTCCGATTTTCTTCATCTTGAGTTTATTGTATGTTCCCCTTGGGAACCTTTCTCTCCTCAAGTGTGCCAGAACTATATCACCAAATTCAAACTGAAGTTGTCTCTGATGCTGACTTGCTCTGAGCTTATATTCCTGGCTTGAATTTATCAATCGCTGCTTCACCTGACTGTGAAGTTCCTGCATCACCTCAGCTAATTCTTCTGCACTAGCACTGCTAGTCGCGGTCTATTATGAATCTCGCAATTCAGAAACTCTTCTTGGTTGCATCCCATATACAACCTGAAATGGACTTCTACCTGTACTCCGATTCACTGAATCGTTGTATGCAAATTCTGCCTGTGGCAACACATTGTCCCAACTGATGTGGTGCTCCGTCACCAAGCTCCTCAACAAATCTCCCAGACTTCTGTTGACCACTTATGTCTGTCCATCCATTTGAGGATGATAAGCAGAAATAAACGCTAGATTAGTTTCTAGCTTCTTCCATAGCGTCCTCCAAAAATGGCCTATGAATTTGGTGTCCCTGTCCGAAACAATACTTTTCGGTAATCCATGAAGTCTAATGATCTCTTTGAAAAACAGATTTGCGATGTGCGTCACATCGCTGGTCTTCTAGCATGGAATAAAATGTGCCATTTTTGAAAACCTTTCCACGACTACAAAGATGGAATCGACACCTCTTTGCATTCTCGGTAAACCCAATACAAAATCCATGCTGATCGCCTCCCGTGGTCTCTCTGGTATGGGCAATGGCTGATAAAAACCTGCATTCTGCTTTCTCCCCTTCGAATGCTGGAAAATCCTGCATCTGTCAATAAATATCTTGACATCTGCTCGCATGCCTGGCCAAAAATATGATTCGCTCAGCTTCATGAATGTTTTTTCATGACCAAAGTGTCCTGCCAAGCCTCCACTGTGTTTCTCTTTCAACAAGTTCTCCCTCATGGAGCAATTTGGAATACACAGTTGATTGCCTCTGAACAACAATCCTTCCTGGATCATATAATCTATCCAAGGGCTTCTATCTCTGAGAACTGGATTCTCAGCTGCTTCATATGCCTCTCTGAAATCTGCATCTCCTTCGTACATGTCTCTAAGATTTTCAAAACTCAAAGTTTTGACTCGGAACTCCTGCAACAGCAAACATTTCCTGCTCAAAGCATCAACCACTTTGTTAGCAGTACCCGAAATGTGTTTAATTACAAATGTGAAATTCTGCATATACTCTACCCATTTTGCATGTTTCTGATTCAACTTCTCCTGTTGAGTCACAAACTGTAATGCATGATTGTCACTGTACAAAACAAATTATTTCGGGATCAAGTAATGCCTCCACTTCTTCAATGCCTGTATGATAGCATAGAACTCCTTATCATACATGGATTATTTTATCTTCACTTCGTCTAGATTCTCACTGAAATATGCAACTGGTCTGTCCTCCTGACTCAAGACCGCTCCTATGTCATACCCACTAGCATCACACTTCACCTGGAACGTCTTCTGAAAATCTGGCAACACCAGAATTGGTTGCTCTGTGATCTTTCGCTTCAATAGATTGAAGCTCTTCTCAGCCTCAGCTGTCCAATGAAAAGATTTGTGTTGCTTCTTCACTGTGTCCATCATCGTTGCGCTAATCCCACTGAAATTCCTGATGAACTTTCTGTAGAAACTAGCCAAACCATGGAAACTTCTCACCACGAAAATACTTCTCGGTGATGGCCAATTTTTGATCACTTCTACCTTGTCCGAATCCATTCTCAACTCATTCGCTAAAATAACAAAACCCAAATAAATGAGTTGTGTCTGCATAAACGAGGACTTCTTCATGTTAATCAACAACTTCTCCTACTGTAGCTTTCTCATCACAATGGCCAAATGCTTCAAATGTTTAGCCTCTGATTTGCTGTAAATCAGTATGTCGTCCAAATAAACAATGACAAACTTTCCGATGAACTCCCTCGGGACTTCATTCATCAGCCTCATAAAAGTACTTAGCACAATTGTCAAGCCAAACGACATAACTAGCCATTCGTACAAACCCTCGTTTGTCTTGAATGTTGTTTTCCACTCATCGCCTTCCCTCATGCGAATCTGGTGGTATCCGCTTTTCAAGTCTATCTTTGAAAAATATCTTTCCCCGCTCAGGAAATCCATCAGATCATCCATTATCGGCAGTGGAAACCTGTACCTAATGGTTATCTTATTGATCTCTCTTGAATCGGTGCACATCCTCCAGCCTCCGTCTTTCTTCGGACTGAGCACTGTCGGTACAACACATGGACTCAAACTTTCTCTGACCAATCCTTTGTCCATCAAATCTTGGACTTGTCTTTTTACTTCCTCATTCTCCTGCGGCGTCAACCTGTACGCAGCTTTATTCAGCAAATTTGCTCCTAGTATGAGTTCTATGTGATGACTCACACTTCTCATTGGTGGCAACGAATGAGGTAATTCGTCCACTATGATGTCAGTGAACTCCTCCAGCAGTTCCTGAACTTCAACTGGAAAATCATCCACTCTTGTACTAGTCAGAACAATCCTCGGCTTTCTGACCAAAAAGAATTTTGGATCTTCTTTCTTCTCCATTTCTGAAAGAAGTTCCTTCCCACTCATGAGAAGTATTGTACTACTTACTTCCGGCTTCACCTCCTTATCCTTTGTTGGAAGCAACATATGGGTTCTCCCTGTTATCACCCCATAAATTATGGGAATCAACTCATGACTTGGATTTATTCTGTATTTGGTGATCTTGTTGACAAATGATATTTCATTTCTTCAAATAATTTGTGAAAAGAAAAAAGAAAGAAAAAGGAAAGAGGGCATAAAAGAATGGAAACAAAATCCCCATGCAATAATAGCAACTTGGTCATACCGTTCAAACATGACCAAGTTCTTTTAAATTTTCAATGTTGATAGGTTAGTGAATACATCTGATCAGACCATCTAATCCTGATCAGATAGCCCCTAGGTTAGAACTAGTGAATACATCTGATCAGACCATCTAATCCTGATCAGATAGCCCCTAGGTTAGAACTAGTGAATACATCTGATCAGACCATCTAATCCTGATCAGATAGCCCCTAGAAAGAATAAATTCTTAACCCAACTGTGTAATCTGGGTTGAGTGCCTTATGACAGTAGGTTAGGATGTAGCTTAATTGCCTTGCCTGCCTTGCCTAAACAATGCCAGATCGATAAAGATGTTACCCTGTGACTCCAATGCCTAAGTGTAATTGAATTGATGTCCCCTTGGTGGTGTATATGAGGAATATCCAAGGAAAACCCATGTGAATGTCCTTATCCTAAGTTTTCCTACATATGACATTTTCCGCCCCCTACCTATGTCTCATTCACTTTTCAAAGGTTCAGATCACGGTGCTTAGTTCAACGGCTCACAGTTGATTCCGGACCCCCCTTAGTGTTATGCTTTTAACAAAAGGGGGGGGGTCCGAAATCTATGGTAATGTATGCGCAGATCTGGACGGTCCTGAAAGGGGCGCACGAATCCACGGCTCATGTTGG
The DNA here is from genome assembly GCA_009831015.1 of Picea engelmannii. Classification (NCBI taxonomy): domain Eukaryota; kingdom Viridiplantae; phylum Streptophyta; class Pinopsida; order Pinales; family Pinaceae; genus Picea; species Picea engelmannii. The sequence goes on from ML800832.1 coordinate 254,628, forward strand.
ATTCCGGACCCCCCCGCCCGTTCTGCCTTTAACGGAGGGGGGGGGGTCCGGAATTAGTCATAAATCGGGTGCAGATCTGGATGTCTCTTAATCCAGTGCTCAAATCGGCGATCCACATTGGATTCCGGACCCCCCCCCTCCGTTCTGTTTTTAATGGAGGGGGGGGGTCCGGAATTGATATTAAAGAGCGCACAGATCTGGATGGCCATCAGACGAGCGCGCAGATCAATGGTTCATAACTAATTCCGGACCCCCCTTGGTGTTCTGTCTTTAATCAAAGAGGGGGGGTCCAGAATGAATATTCCTTCAGGCGGGCCCCTCGTTACACATGGCACGTTTCCATTGGTCCAAAGGTCAAATCCCCCATCTCCTATCTGACATCCCATCACCCCGGAACGTCACCCTCCACTGAGCCCACTTGCCCCACCTGCCCCTGGGTCGAAGTCCCATCCCGTTACTACTGTCAGTCCACGGTGTCAGCGCCATAACACCCTTCACTCATGAGAATCCCCCTTTGGCGACTTCTACCCCCAATCACAAACCTCCACGTTAGTCGTCTGTATACTTTGGTCACCGTCACCTGCCATCTCACCCCAAGTGGCCCGTTGCACATTAATAATGGGATGATTTGTCCGTTGTCATGCTGACTGTTTTCCCGCGTCCGACCGACCCAGTTTTGAATAAAAACACCGTTGTGCCTATTTTTATTCGTTATTCATCCCTCGCGCCAGAAAACATCCCTCGCACAGAGAACTTATCCACCATTTCTCCATTGCTTCCTCGTCGTTTTCCTCCACCACCAGTAGATCCCACTAACGTTGTTTGTTGCAGGTACAGTCATTGAGATGGTGTCTAAAACGAGGCCAGCTGAAGAGGAAGAGAATTCGTTCGTTCCTCCTCCGGTCGATCTTGATAAAATCCCCCTAGTAGACAAGGACCGCTTGATCGCGGACACTACATGCATCTTCGACTTCTCTGATCTGCAATCATGGCTCCGGGAAATCTTCCTAGACCAGAGTGACGAGATTGGGCTCAGGGGGTCCAATTTGCCCCTATATCTATTCCCCCAAGTCCACCATTTCCCAGAGTTTGCACTCAAGTGCCAAGCTCACTACGTCCCTGAACAGAAAGCCATTGTTTCCTCCTCTGGAGACGTCCTCTTCTTCATTACCCCAGAGGATATCGACCAAATGATGCAGATAACCCACCCGGAGTCTACAACCCCAATCAACCTGGAAATCCTCACTGAGCTCTACCAAAAAATGACTTTCCCACAGAGAGCCCAGATAATGGAGCTTTTCCTCCCCACTTCCGCTTCACTCCCGACCACAAATCCCCCATATCCTTCCTCTTTGTTTTCCGTCAAAGGAAATCAAATCATTTCTTCCCTGTGTGCCCTGCTTGGGTACTATTCTGATCAATGGGTAGATGAACCCATCCTGGGTTTCCTATCCATATTTTCAAATGATGAACAACCAACCACTCAATTCGATTACAGCACTTTCTTGGCAAATAACATCCACGAGCAACTCGTGAACTTCACCACTGAGGGCATGTTCAGGTATTCATCCATCCTGGCCTACATGTTCGTGTATTTCTGTTAAGGTCCTAACCCGCACATAGGTAGATTAATGTATTCGGATGTAATAAAGGTCAATATTAAATAAGACCTTTCAATAAAATAGAATAAGGC
>ML800832.1:280803-291981 GCA_009831015.1 Picea engelmannii
AGTATGAGAGATTACCTTGCAGTGTTGTTTTGGTGGAGAAGTAGTTGGAACTACCTTTGGTATCTTATAGAGCTGACCTCCTAGAGTAATAATGACACTACGGGGTCTAGAATCATAGAAAACATGACGTTTCCACATATATGGTTGGCCCAAAACAACATCACAGACATCAAGAGGGGAAATGTCACACACTACCTCATCCTTGAAGGGATGGATGCCATAGGATAGGAGACATTGTTGGATGACATGAATATCTCGTCCCTGGTGAAGCCACCTGATGTTGTATGGATGCGGATGTGGTGTTGTCGACAACCCCAACTTCTTGATGACCTTAACTAAGATGAGGTTATTTTGGTTGTCATTATAAACAATGAAATGCAATGGGGTACCCTTCACCCACATATGTGAATGGAAGAGGCACTCCCCCTCTTCAGGATCTATTGGTTCCTCTAGCTGAATTTTTGTGGTCGTGACAGTTGCAGTGGGGTCTCCATCGATGATCCGTCTGTTTTCAATATTTTCTAGATCAGATTTTGAATTAGGGTTCGGCTCTGTGTCTTTGACCTCAACCACCAATGATTGTTTCGAGTGACATTCAACGGTGTTGTGCAAGGGGATTTTGTGGAAGTCACGCCACTTCTTAGTTTCATTCTTCATCTTACTTTACCCTTTTTGTCCTATATCTTGGACTGGTTTGTTGGAAAATTGGTTGTTGTCATTGATGTCAACCCTAGTCATTGGTTTTGGAATGCAATATTGATGAAGGTATTTGGACATGAAGGACAATGCACATGTAGACACAGCACCCATGGATGGATAGTATACATCATGTTGTTTCCAATGGTAGGTGGCACATCACATGGATCCTCATGTTTGAGGAGAAACAAATTTTTGAAGATGACAAAGTGAATTGAAGAAGGAAGTACATGTCATCCCTAAAGATAATTAAAGAAAAGAATTACAAAATAAGAAAGTGTCAGGTCGGCCCTAATGTTAAAAGGAAGTGACATAAAGGGTATAAATACATATCATTATACATTCATTTTACACACATAAGTCTAATTTCATAGGAAATCTGAAGTAAAGATGGTTGGATTTCAAGAGAGGATGAAGTCTTCTAGTGATGTGTTCTAAGGTATGTTATTTACAGGTCATATTACCATTTTCTATATAATTTTTTTTCTAGAATGATTCATATGGTTAAATTGTTATGGTATTTAGAATACATATCTAGGTACCTGTGGTAAAAATTTCATCTCTTTATTCACTATAATTTTGGAGATACACTCTGTGGAAGATAGGGTTTTTTTACTAGTCCTGAACCTATTCATAAACATGTGTTTCGGGTAAAAAAAGGCATAACGTCTCATAGAGAATCCAAATGAAGTAATACCAATTTCATTAGAAAGAGTAAGGGCTCTAGTTTCTTTTGTGTGACTTTCAAAATCTGATGTTAAATATTGAACGTGGGGCATTCTATACAATTTCTATCTTCTGAATAAGCCAGAATTGAATAAGGTCTATCATTCTCTCTATAACTTCTTTTTGGGGAGGATTCAAGGAGTGAAACTTGGAGGAGTTTTAGAGAATACATTGAGTAATATTATCTATAGGATTAGAGTATTCCAAGAATTGAATAATTTCAGAAGTTGAAGAAGTCTCATGAAGCATTATTAGGTTCTATGTGATGGTTAGTTGATGGTGATGATTTAATGTAAAGTTTTATTATCTCTCATATATTCTTGTGTGGAAGAAAGGGGAAATGATGGAGAGGTAAACTCTCTCTTGATATTGGAGGATTGTATCTTCCTCTTGGAGGTTTATCCCTCCCTTTATATTTGGAAGTTGTAGCTACCTTTGGAAGTCATTACTTCCCTTGAACAATAACTATTGATTATTTATCATATATTGTGCATGGTGTTTTGTGGTATATTGGTGTAACTCTTATACTATTGTTCATTTCTAATTGGATATAATTGAATGTTTTAAGTATAAGTTGAAAAAGTTTTTAAATTTTACTTGATACTAATTCACCCCCCTCTTAGTATCAATAATTGGTATCAGATCAGGTTTCCTTCAGAACAATTTAACCACTGGAAGGAAAATTCTGAGCAGAGATGGATGACCATGAGCATGTTTCAAATGGGATTCAAAGATTTGATGGAAGAAACTATGCATGCTGCAGTGATAGAGTGAAAACTCACCTAACATCTTTGGGAGTAGACATTTGGTACTCAGTTGTAAATGGCTATGTAATCCCAAATAATGCTCCAACCGATTCAAATGAGAAGAAGCTTATGAGTTGTAATTCAAAATCTAGACATGTTATTCTAGGAGCATTGGAACCAACCATTTCTATAAAAGTGATGGGATGCAGCACTTCTAAAGAGGTATGGGACAAACTCAAGAGTATCTAAGAAGGTGATCCAAAAGTTAAATAGGTCAATATTCAACAACATAGATCAGAATTTGAAAATTTGAAGATGAATGAAAAGGAATATATTGCAACCTATTTTCTTAGAGTTGATGAAGTTTTTAATGCTAACAGAGGATTAGGTGAAGAGATCGATGAATCCTTGGTTGTACAAAAAGTATTGAGATCACTTCTCTTGAGTATGATGCTAAGGTCTCCTCCATTGAAGAAAATAGGGACTTGACCAAAATGACAATGGATGAATTACATGGGTCTCTTATAGCATATGAAATGAGAACAGGTACAGAAAGTGACCATCCAAACAATGAAGCAACCTTTAAAGCTAGAAAGAAGACAAAAGACAAGGATAACAAACTTGATGAAGAAATAGAAAATTTGGTAAGAAGGTTCCAGAAGGGAAGTGGACGATAAAAAGGTAAGTCTCCTCTCAAATGCTTTAACTGTGGTAGAATAGGACATATTGTTGAAAACTGCTACTATAAAAAGAGAAGTTTCAACAATAAAAAGAGCTTCTACTCCAAGGATGATGACATTTCCTCACATGAGAGTGATGAAGAATATAATGATGGAGGAGAAGTCCTATTCATAACCCAAGAAACCCAGGATGATGATCACAAGAATTCTAAAGAAGAAGATTCAGATGAAGAAACCAACCTTGATTCCTTTTGGGGATACAAAGACAATGCATAGAGTGAACAAGAAGATGGGAATCTTGAAAAGTTGAATCATGTTGAAACTGAAAATAGCAAGCTTAGAAACACAAACATAATACTGAAAGGTGAATTGAGTAGTTGTGAAGAAGAGAATTACAAGATTGAAAATACCATTGATATATTGAAGGAACAATTAGAATATTATGAGAAATTGAAAGAAGAATTGGATCACACAAAAGGGGAGCTACTATTGACAATAGAAAAGTTGAAGAAGTTCGAAAAAATCACTGAAAAATTAGATGAGATCCTTAGCAGTCAAAGATCTCCAAATGACAAGACAGGACTAGGATACAATGACAGTTTCAAGACAACAAAATAAGATAAGGAAGATGAAAACGATGAAACCAACACTCCAGAACAAGTTGAGCAACAAGATAGAAGACTAGAATTTAGAAGGAATGAGACATCAAGAAGATCCTCTCCCATCAGGTATGAAAGAAATCATTATGAAAGAAACTACAAAAGAATAGATCGCGAACCCAGATGGACCACACCACAAAGAAGATCACTTACTCCCAGGTATCAAAATTTCTTTCTTGGACATTGTTATACTTGTGGAAACTTTGGACACAAGGCAATCAATTGTAGAATCAATGAAAGGAATAACTACGCAAGCTACATGAATGGTGAAAATAGTAGATATGGAAATGTTCGTAGACCTATCAACAGAAATTATAATCCATTTGAACCATTAATGGATCAAAATATTGTATGTTACAAGTGCAATAATCTTGGTCACAAAGCACGAGATTCCAGAGAGATGAAGGAAGATAATCGTATGCCAAATGTATGTATACCAACTACAACATGGAAAAGGAAAGAAATTACACACAATGAAAACTATCGAATAGCATTGGTCGCTAAAGAATGAAAAGAATAATATGAATGGTTCATAGACATTAGGTTCTCATCTCATATGACTGGAGATCAAAGCAAATTTATCATCTTGGAGAAAAAGGGTGGAAATGTTTCATTTGGAGATGACTCATCTACCAAAATACTTGAAAAAGGAACTGTAAATCTTGGAAGTGAAAATGTAAAATTAGGAAAAGTCCTATTGGTTGAATATATGAAGCATAATCTCCTCAGTTTCAGAAAAATATGTGATCAAGGATACACTCTTACGTTTGACTCCCAAAAATGTAAAATCATAGAAAATAACTCAGGAAGATTGGTTGCAACTACAAAAAGAAAACCGAACAACATACACATCATAGACATGAAGAAGAGAGAGAATACATAAGCCACACAAAAGGATTCCAAGGAAGAAAAAGTCCCAAAGACCAAAAACAAGGATGAAGTATTATTGAGTGCCACATGTTCAGGGGGAGCAACCCCAAAGAAGATATTTACCTTTTGCCATTAAAATCAGGGGGAGAAACCCTACCCTTTTCCATTTATGTCAAACGGGGAGATAAATTGGGATCATGATGATAGGGGGAGCATGAGTGTTTCCATCAATGACAAAGGGGGATATTGTTAGAAGATTGGTTGTTATCATTGATGTCAACCCTAGTCATTGGTTTTAGACCACAAGATTGATGAAGGTATTTGGACATGAAGGGCAGTGCACATGCAGACACAACACCCATGGATGGATATTATACATCATGTTGTTTCCAGTGGTAGGTGCAACGTCATGTGTATCCTCATGGTTGAGGAGAAATGAATTTTTGAAGATAACAAAGTGAATTGAAGAAGGAAGTACAGGTCGGCCCTGAAGATAATTAAAGAAAAGAATTACAAAATAAGAAAGTGCCAAATCAACCCTAATTTTAAAAGGAAGTGACATAAAGAGTATAAATACATATCATTATACATTCATTTTACACACAAAAGTCAAATTTCATAGGAAACCTGAAGTAAAGATGGTTGGATTTCAAGGGAGGATGAAGTCTTCTGGTGATGAGTTCTAAGGTATGTTATTTACAGGTCATCTTACCATTTTCACTATAACTTTTTTTCTAGAAATATTCAGATGGTGAAATCGATATGGTATTGAGAAGACATATCTAGGTACCTGTGGTAAAAATTTGAGCTATTTATTCACTACAATTGTGGAGATACACTCTTTGGAAGATAAGGTTTTTTGTCTAGTCCTGAAGCTAGTCATAAACAGGTGTTCCGGGTAGATCAGTCATAACTTATTCATAGACAATCCAAATTAAGTGAGACCAATTTCATTGGAAAGAGTACGGGTTGTAGTTTCTTGTATGTGAGTTTCAGAATCTGATGTTAAATATTGAGTGCGAGGAATTCTGTACAATTTTGCTCTCCTGAATAAACCAAAATTGAATAAGGTCTATCATTCTCTCTATAAATTCTTTTTGGGGAGGATTCAAGGAGTGAAACTTGGAGGAGTTTCATAGAATAAATTGAGTAATATTATCCATAGGATCAGAGTATTCCAAGAATTGAATAATTGTAGAAGTTGAATAAGTCTCATGAAGCATTATCAGGTTCTATGTGATGGTTAGTTGATGGTGATGATTTAATGTAAAGTTTTATTATCTCTCATATATTCTTGGGTGGAAGGAAGGGGAAAGGATGGAGAGGTAAACTCTCTCTTGATATTGGAGGATTGTATCTTCCTCTTGGATTTTTATCCCTCCCTTTATATTTGGAAGTTGTAGTTACCTTTGGAAGTCATTACTTCCCTTGAACAATAACTATTGATTATTTCTCATATATTGTGCATGTTGTATTGCGGTGTATTGGTGTAACTCTTATACTATTGCTCATTGTTGATTGGATATAATTGAATGGTTTAAGTATAAGTTGAAAAAGTTTTTAAATTGTACTTGATATTGATTCACCCCCCTCTCAGTATCAACATGGTTGTCTAGAGGTTTTTGGTTAGGGCCATATTTACCGTGCTTTGGTTGTTGCATATTTGAAGACCTGAATTCCCATTTGTTCTGGTGCCTAAATTTCTACTTGATTTTGACAGCATATCGATAGGCAGCTCCCAATGATGAGATGTTTAGGAAATACAATTTAGTTTGGATGTACCTATGCAGAGCCCCATGGTATTTCAAAACCAGATGTTGCTCAAAGTATTTGATGCCCAACTTGGTGCGCAAGGTATGGAAAGTATTTTTGAACTCCAACACTATTTGGATCTTCTCTTGCTGTTGTGTGGTCCATATCATTTATTGGTCTTCATAGTTATCAATAGGATAGTACTTCTCTTTTACCGCATCCACAAAAAACTCCCAAGTGGGCTCAGCCCCATATATTCCAGATTCCTCTGTGGAAATTTTCTCCCAGTAAGTTTCCCACCAATGTTTGACATGGGGGAGAGCCTTGACAAGTGTGAAGGTGATATTTTCCCTGATGGAAAAATTTTGAACACAGAAATAACCTTCTAATAGATTTAACCATTTTTCTAGGGCATCTGCATCTATCTGACCTTCAAATATGGGAATATCAAAATTAACTTGTACCTTGAAGGGAGAGGTTCCTCCAAAATGGTCGTTGGATGAAGATATGCATGTTTCTATCAGCAAGCATTGAAGGATGTGTGCAAAATTCTCCATCATTTCGTCCCTCTGTCGCATGAAAGCTTGCTCAAGAAACAAGTTAATAGAATATTATGCTTCGCCATTTTTCTTTTTTTCTACCATCGAGGGTTTCTTGGGCATGCAAGAGTGGTTTTCATCAAGAGAGACAAACTCAAGACCCAACTGGTTATACTTGGACCTCTTCGGGGACATGTGTTGAAAAACGATCAAGAGCAGTATGCTCTGATACCACTGATCCAAATTATTTTTGGAACAAAATGAAAGAAGATATATTCAATGAAATATTCATGAAAATTTTCATAAACAAATAAATACAACAATACTTGATTTCTATTAATGAAAGAATTGTAAAGAGACTGTAAAAATACAGAGTGCAAGACTCGCTAGAATGGTGGCAGTTTTATCTCTAAGAAGAGATGTGACGGCTACGCTCATTCGCAACATACTATTACAATGAGGCTTTGAAGGCATTTTTATGATAAGCATGAATCCCAAGACCTTAGAAATCCAAAAACCTAACCCTAGGAGATGAAATGCCAAAAGTCATATGGGCCCCGTTTGGTTAGGTTAGTACATTAACTTCTCGGGGTCATAACTTTTGCATATGATATTCATTTTAGGTGTGTGATAGACCATTGGAAAGGTATTTTAGAGAAATATGTATTATGACATAAAAATCTGACTTCGTCTACAGTTTTATTGTGACACACCAAAATAACATTGTTTAGGGTCCTAAAACAACCCTGAAAGTACAAGATGTGCTGACATGAAAACATACAAAATAAGCCAGTTGGATTAGGTGGGAGGCCACCAATATCCACCTGGAATATGTGTAGGGATTCAAATATCCCCAGAAGTATAGAACCCACAATTACAAAGAAGTACATAAGAACGTGTTGAACTAAAAAATGACAAGAGGAGACAACTAGAATAGGTGGGTGGTCACCAATATACACATGGATCAACAATTCCTTGGAATCATGGAATTGGTGATATTTGGTGACATATTGTCGGAGGAAAACCTCGATCCACTCTCTCTTCTCATTATTAACCAAACAATTTCTACAATCGGTGTAGTCGATGATCCATTCCACTTCATAGATAGATGGAAACATTGGTTCCTTTGTTGTAGTTGAGTGTAATTTGGAATGCATGATGTTATTAAAAACTTGGTCGTCTACCACTCTGAGATCAAGGTCGCTATGTGGTGTGGATTTTAGGTATTCTTGATTATGTAACTTCATGAACAATTTTTTCCACCCTGGTATATGGAATTGTGTATTAGTGCTAGTCTTGGTGTCCCCATACAAAGGTACTTGTGTAGATAAATTCTTCAAGGTAATAAGATAATTGATTTTGCACCCTTTGTTGGCTGTGGATCCCCTTCTTATGTTGGCACTGAGTTGGATGCCTCTATTGTTTCTTTGCCCCTTGTTCTTGGTTTTTTCATATATTTCCAAACTAGATTTTCCTTTGAGGCAGTTTACCTGCTACCACCAAAATTTAAAGACATGAATTGATATATGTCATCCAAGGATTGATTAGGCTATGAAAGAGGGTGAAACTATGAATTTTACTACACCTTGCATGTATTTGGTTCCATTACAACTATCATTGATTATACTTACCATAAATAAGGTAGGAAACTAAAAAAATCCATTTGTTATGGCAGGTAACCAATCACACAACACTTCCATATCGCAAAGGGGATGGAGATTTTCATTCTATCACTAGGAAAATTGAGTGAATTCACCACTTGCATGTGATCTCGAGTAAACTACTTGCCTATTTTTTTGGCCCAAACTCCGATGAGTTTATCGTCACTTTGGGGAAAGTTTGTGATCTTGTTTATTTTTCAATTTTTTTTATATTTTCTTAAACAAGCATGATATTTTCTCAGGGTTTCATGAAATTTTGAAGTTTAAAATGTGAGGAAAACAAAAAAAAATGCATAATCTTAAATAAAATAGATGCGTAGCATATGAAAAGTAAAATAAGAATATGTTGAATGGTTAAAAGAAATTGGTACCCTAAAAATTAAAGAAAAAATTCAAAAGGGTGTGTTGTGTTAGCACAAGATTGGTTTATGCCTCAGTGTTGCATAAATCCTTCATTATTCATTTTGGCAAATGAATACAATTGTTATAGGATATTTTATTTATTTTGGGGAAAATTGAAATTATATTGGGTTATTCCCAATATCCAAGTTCAAGCATCAAAATCACTCATGGATTTTCTCTACCCAATCGCACGCAGACACACAGGAAATTGCTACCTAAATTCTGGTAGAAAACAAATTGTGCAGAGTTATTTTACCAATTTTGAGTCACTAACTTAAAACTCAGATTATGAACAATTGAGAAGGTATTTTTGAAAACTGGAGGATCTTGTTCATAGCATTCCCAATAACAACAACCTCTCTTAGTTTTTCAAAATGTGTTATGGTTTGAAAGATATTAGACATATAAATGGCGCTACCGAATCTGCACAGCGGCACTACTGAATTTCCTGTAGCGGTCACGGTTTTGATATTCACCTTGTTGGGAGGTTGTCACCTGTCAAGGGGGATTTGAAAGGCTTCTCAAGGATAATTTATATGTCAAGGGAAACATTCACCTAGGATTTATATCCATCAGAGGCCTCATGCAATGAGGTGGAAACAATTTATTAATGACTTCCAACAAATTCCTGAAAATTAGCAGTTTGTTGGATTTTTGTTTCTTTGATTGTTGCTACCTATATCCAAGGCTTAGAATCCAATGGAAGAGATGGGATTAGACCTCCTAAGGTTATTTGTATGTTATTTTCTATTTAAGGAAGGAGATATCTCTTGGAGAAGGAGGATTCATGAGCCAAGAGAGGCTAGAGAGAGTAGGAGTAGGTCATTTTTGTGTGTGTGTTCATTTGTAAGCCTGTGGGAATTTTATGATTGTAAGCATTACTGCTATTAGAGACTGTTGGACAACTGAGACGGGGGGGGTGAATCAGTTGTTACCGTGCTTAAACAATTATGCTTATTTTAAACTCTTTACAGAGCACTCAATGGAAATCACAATAATGCAGGGAAGTAAGCAATAGAACATTCAACATCATTCACACATATGAGATACACAGAGACAGATATTTCCTGAGGAAACCCATAAAGGGTAAAAAAATCTTCTTATTTATATGATAAATAATCTTTACATTCTGTACATTATCATACTTATGAGAACCAACTCATTGTGAGGCTACAACCTATGTTTTGCAAGCTGCAACTTGCTGAGAGCACCAGCTCTCTGTTTTCTCTAGCACCTACTAGAAGGAAGCACCAACTCCCTGGTTTCTCTAGCACCCACTAGAAGGAAGCACCAACTCCCTGGTTTCTCTAGCACCAACTAGAAGGAAGCAACAACTCCCTAAGTGTTCCAGCACCAACTGGATGGAAACACCAACTTCCAGTCACACAGGCACCAACCTGTATAATAGAGAACAACAGTTCTCCCTTGCACCACCCTACCACCCTGGTTTCTCTGGATGCAACCAGATGGAAGCTACAACTCCCTATGTTCAAGCACCCACTTGAACCTATGAGGACAACAGTCCTCCCTAGCATCTCCCTACCACCCTAAAATATAAAGTTTTCTATATATATAAATTTATCACAGTGATATAATATTTATCAATGGATTACTGATCTCATCACTGTTCTGCTACATTGCTCTGCTCTACCTGCATCAGTGTCTTCCTGCACACCTTCCTTATGATGTATGTTCTTCTTCTTTTTATTCTTTTTGTGCCATGTCCCTTCTATGCACCATTCCTCTTCTGTGTATTTCAGTTGTTGCACACTGCCTCCTTCTACACGCCTGAATCACTCTCAACAACGCCCCCTCTTCTTTGTTCTGCATTCTTATAGTCTCTGTGCACCTTGTGCATCCTATATGCGCAATCCTCCTCCATTCTCTACACACTGCCATTGTTTTTCACATAGGGATGTTCACTCCACTCCACATTACCACCGCTTCACCCCCTCGAGCATCAACACACTCTCTTTGTTCTGCATGTTCTCCTCGTGTCAAGTCCTCTTCCTGGTCATCATGGAAATTCCTTATCTTTTATGGCAGTTATACCCATGCGTTCATCATCACTGGGTGTTATGTTGAGATTCCTTATCCTGTCTAGCAGTCGAGACTCTTCATATTCTCTATCATAGTCGAGCTCATCCTCTCTATTGTAGTTACAGGCTTCAACACTCTTCCATCTGTCAATCACTTCTATCAACAGTCTTCATTCCACTGGCAGATGCCTTGAGACTCTTCATCTTCTCTAGTGATCACCCTAAAGTCTCTTCGAGTCCTCTGACAGAAACCATCGGTCATTTATAGCGGTTACACTTGTTATCACCCCATATTTTATGGGAATCATCTTATGACTGGGATATTATCTGTATCTGGTGATTTGGTTCACAAATGATATTTCATTCTTCAGATAATTTGTGAAAAAGGAAAGAAAAAAAAAAAAAAAG
>ML800833.1:0-34729 GCA_009831015.1 Picea engelmannii
CATATGAATGCATTCTTTTGATAGCAGGCCCAAACTTTCTTTTGATAACAGGCCCAACTTTCTGGGTGTTTGGATCGATCAACAATGCGTTAGAGGTATATAATGTGCGAACCTATAATTCTAAATTCATAAGATTAAAAATGTGCCACTCTCCTTGTCAACAAATCTGTGATAACTTCTTTCACCATTTCCAAAAAATAAAAATAAAAAGTAGCTTGGTGGTTGTAACCTTCAATCTGATTAAAACTGATTATGTGTTTAAAAATAAAAATAAAAAGTAGTTTGGTGGTTGTAACAATCTTCAAACTGATTATGTGTTATATGACTGGCAAGGTTATATATCCCTGAACACTACACTAACTTATGAACACTAGACCAACTTATGAGGCAATGTTCCATGTATTTATTGCAACATAGATCCATCTTAATCCAGATCTATTAAGAATGGAGAAGGATAAAAAAAAAAAAGAGCTTAAAATGTAAACCTCAATGTTTTTACACTACACTAACTTATGAACACTAGACCAACTTATGAGGCAATGTTCCCTGTATTTATTGCAACATAGATCCATCTTAATCCAGATCTATTAAGAATGGAGAAGGATAAAAAAAAAAAAGAGCTTAAAATGTAAACCTCAATGTTTTTTCACTTTGAGGTACTATTTAATAAGCATCAAGATAAGATCCTTGTCATTGTTTTTTCACTTTGAGATACTATTTAATAAGCATTAAGATACGATCCTTTTCTATTACCTTGGAAACATTGCCACATTGCCCATTGACTAGGATTTGATGATTACTGCACGTGAAATGTCTAATCCCTTCTTTTCATCAATTTTCATCAACCATACCAATTGGACATGTCAAGCAAGATAGGTGCCATCTACCAAGTTTCCAAATCTACCTATGATCTTGAATTATAGAGGCTGATTGGCATTTGTGACAATTGCAGAATGGAAACTTTTCACATTGGTTGCAAGTCTTATTACTGCACTGCTATACCCATCGAACCTCTGTTATTTTATTTCCATGTCTTTGGTTCCTGCATTCAGTGTATTATGTAGGACTAATGAGGATATTAAGTGGAAGAACAGTGCAAATAAAAAAAGATCTTCTAATGGGTGTATAGTAACACCAAAAATTAGAAATTACATTGTACAAAAGTACAATTTTTGTTCTTACTCTAGATTTGTTGTCTAGAGAACACTAGGAAAGTTAAGGGAAACAGTAACAATTGAATTTGCAATCTGACCTGAGGTTGAAAATTTTGACTTCATAGCCATTAAGTTTATTGGACATGGACCATAAAAAATTGATAGTCTTCATTGAATATGGTTGAAATTATCGGTAATGAACCCCTTGTCACCATAGCTAGTTTATTGCAAAGAGGAAATATTAATTTTATTGTTGAAGAAGAAAGTCAGATGGTTCATAGCCTTGAAGGGGTTGAATTGTTGCTAAATGAGTGCTCTCATATTTTTCTAGAATTGTAAGAAGAATGGAAACCACAAACACCACTCTTCTTATTTTCTTCTATTGAGCCACTAGATTCCATCAGACCAAGATACAAATCCAAATTACATGCAAAAGGAAGAGGTTCGTAAATAAACTAAAACCAACATAAAACTCATGAAATCAAACACTTGAAGCAATCAATCAAATCTCCTGTCTTCCAACAAATTCAATCACACCATTTTTTTTTAGATTTCTTGTATGATTCTTCGCTTTAAATGCCATAGGAACTTCAGTTTTCTTATGATCAAAAGAATATAATTTTTTATGGATAACATCTCTCACCTTGGACCCTAGGGCGATATCGAAAGCCTTGGAAATTGTATTTTCTAAATATTCAATGACTTTCCTACTAGATGGGAATCACTTATCAAGTAACATTAATAGGTGTATATCAAAGCCTATTTTATATGAGCATCATCCAGAGAATGACACTTCACAAAGTGACAGAGGCAAAACTCAAGAATCTTTCCCTATTATTCGACTTGATCTTTCCCTTGAGCAAGTGGGCTTGATGTTTACCACCAATATTTCCTTCTTCAAGTACTCTATGTTGATCAATAATTAAAAGGCCAAAAAAAGATTCAAAGGTGTAGTTCTTACCATATTCCTTGCATGATTTCTAGTTGGTGCAGAACGTCGAAACAAACATGTTGAATGGTGTTCTTAAATTCATTAGGACCAGCTTGATCAATTGTCCATATTTCTCTTGATAATTCTTTCCACATTTGCTAAATTTCACCTAGAATTCTTTGACATGCGCCAAATAGTCCTCTATTCTATCAAAGGAATGACGATCAAGAGACATCAACTCTTTCTCTGACTACATGACTTGGATTTCATCAACTCAGTCAAACAATGACTTCAACTTCTTCTAGACATGATGAGGGAAGTGGGTTCCACTGAAGTGAAGCCAAATCTTCCACAAGATATAAGTCATAAAGACCCCCATATCATTATCCTTCTTTCCATTAACAACAAACTTCACATAATCGTATGTTGGATCTAGAATTGCAATCTTTGTATATTTCCATAGTCCTTTACTCTTTAGTAGGGTTTCCATTTCTAGTGCCCATACTGCATAATTTGATTCATTGAGAACAAAAGGATTAATCTTTGGAGCCATCTTCGATATCTAGACATAAAGTTCTATTTCAACGAGTTCCAATCAGAAAATCTTCATCTCAAAGTCAATCACACAACAGATCTGACTCAACAAGGTTTGCAGATAACAGGTGAGGTTTCAAACCATCAAATATGATTCCATGTTGGGGAAAGGGGTGGAGCCTGTAACGAAATAGACAAACAATTATGCAGATAATTGAAGGCAATTTTTGTTTTTGAAGACAGAGGTGGTTCCTAAAGATATCATTACAACACCTAAGCAAAGCGCACCACGATCAAAACATCACAATGCATATTGGACCTTGATATCTCCATATGATATCACTTCAATTACTTGATGATAATGACCCAAGGGGTCTATTATTGATAACCTCAAGATCTAACCAACATCCATGAAATCAAGAAGATCTTATCCACATATAACCACCAGTTGTTATATTTGATTCCATCAAATCCCCATTGTCAAGTCGTCTCAACAAGAATGCTAGAAACAATTTTCCATGCATCCAACTCGTAGTCAATTGTTGGGTTAGTCGATCCACTACTCGACTATATTAGACTATTGGTTGATTGTATGATTGATAGGTATGTCAACTACTTGACTGAGTAATGTATAGATCTCGTTGATCTCCCAAATGATTGTATCCAGATGTAGGTTGACCACCCGACTGATTGAATCATAGAGAAGTGTGATAAACCATCAATGCTTGATGTTCCAATACGCCCACCATCAACACATGTCTCTAGAGATTAAGGAGGTTAAATTACGTCATCATGATACCTCCCACCCCATAATTGCATCTTCCTGAAGCCCAAGCATCACACAAAACTTGACAAATCTAGATTCAACTAAAGGTTTCATGAATATATCAAAAACCTAATGATATGTTCTACAATATTCAAGAGAAACAAGATTCTCATGGACCAACTATCTCAAATAGTGAGCATGGAGCTCAACATGCTTCATCTTACTATGGGAAATCATATTTTTAGCAACCTATATGGAACTTTATTATCACGATATATTGTAGTCTAGGTATGAACATGAAGGCCAAGTTCACCCAGAAGTTGGCAGATCCAGAGTGCTTCGGTACCTGCTTGAACGAAGCCACAATATTCTATTTATGTAATTGACAAGGATATTGAATTTTGTTTCTTACACTACCACACCAAAGGTCTAGTGCTAAAGTGAAACACATATCCAAAAGTGGACTTCCTATCATCATTGTCTCCAGCCCAGTCAGAGTCGGATGAGCTGACCAACGAATCTGAACTTTGATAATACTTGATACCAAAATGAGTGGTACCCTTGAGATAGAAGACAATTCATTTGACTTATTTCCAGTGGCTTTCTTTGGGGTCTTGTATAAACCAAGAAACCTCACTAAAATCAAAGGAAATGTCAATTCGACTATAAGTAAGATAAATAAGATTGTTGAGAAGTTTTATATAAAGAATATCATTGTCTGTAGGTGTTTGACAAGTTTTAGTGAGATTTACTCTATATTGAAAAGGAGTAGCATAGGGCTTACAATCGACCATATGAAAACGTGTCAAAAGATCCATCACATATTTAGATTGACAAATGGAAAATACATCATATAGTGGTAATACTTGAAGACGTAAAACATAATGTAGACTACCAAGAGATGTCATGTCAAAGGAGTTATAAATTTGTTTCATCAATATAATAATGACATCATTATTATTTCCAGTAATGAAAAGGTCATCTACATATACAACAACAATCAAAGTGTGTCTATTGATATGGACTACATACAAGTTGTGATCATATTCACAACGTTTGAAACCAAGTCCAAGAAAGAAGTTGTTGATCCTTGCATACCAAGCTCGGGGAGCCTACTTCAAACCATAAAGATACTTCTTTAGACAAAAAACCACGTTAGAATATGTCAAAAAACTAGATGGTTTTTCCATGTTTTTTTTTCATATAGGTCTCCATGAAGAAAGACACTCTTCACATACATTCTATGGATTTTCCATCCAAAATGAGCAACAAGGGAAAAAATCAATCAAATAGAGTTCAGTTTTGCAACATGGGAAAATGTCTCAGTGTATTTGATTCCTTCTTCTTGAGAAAATACCTTTGAAACTAGGCATGCTTTATGTCTCTCAACAACACCTTCAGAGGTAAATTTGGTCCTGTAGACCCATCGACACTTCACAATGTTCTTCCCTTGCAGTCATAAATTGAATCCCAAGTGTGATTCTTCAACAAATAATAAAAAAAATTATGCATAGCCTGTTCCCATTCAGGTCAGCCTTGATAATCCAAGTAGAAAGCTTCATCACAACTTTTAAGAAAACGAATCATAAATCCAATGCTATCGTGTTGCTTTTGACTTAGAGTTTGTCATTTGGAGGAAACATCACTGACATCATGTCCAACAACTTCAATTGTCTCGACATCCCATCTCGATAGATAAGAAATACGCGAATTTTTTTTCATTGTAATCTATCAATCAAACTTCAGAGAGATTTCAGTTGATAGAGGTGGTCGAATAGTCGAAACATAGATTGTCGAACTAGTGGACTCAGAGGTCAATAATCTAGTTGAAATAGGAACAAAGTCCGATTGTCCAATCAAATGAATGAAAAATGGAATAGGAGAAATGGTTTCAGAGACAACATCAAAGGGATCATCCTGCAACAATACAAAGGAGGCATTCAACAAATTAATGCCAAAATAATTCTCATCAAACCATACATTTATTCTGATAATGATTTTTGATTTGAAACGACCAAACAGTTGATAGTAGTTCAACTCTTCAGAGTAGCCCATCATGATACAAGCATGAATCTTTGCATCCAACTTATTTTTTCAATCTTCATAAATATGAGCCCAGGAAACACATCCAAACACGCATAGGTGGCGAACTAAAGGATTCTTTCCACACCATCATTCAAATTGAGTCATGGAAGGAACAACTCAAGTCGAGATATGATTGAGAAGATAGTTTGAAAAATATACCACTTCAACCAAAAAGCGAGGAGGAAAATATTTGTCCTGCAAAAGACATCTATCCATTTCGACTAAAATCTTGTTTCTTGGTTCTGCGATGCCATTATGTTGAGGTGTGTGAGGAATCAACAATTGTTATTCAATATCGGATAGAGCTAGGAATTATTCAAAAGGTTGACTTACATACTCACCACCATTGTATAATCTCAAGAACTTGATGGGTCGACCACATTGTTTTTGAGAAAAGGCTATAAACTCCTTGAAATTTTCAAAGACAAGGTTCTTATTCTTCAGAAAATAGACTCATGTGAAATGAGAGAGATCATCAATGAAAGTCAAAATATACCTTGCACCTAGCAAGGAAGGTAGATGGATGCAGAAGACATCACTTTGAACCAACTTCAAGAGGTTATGTTCTTTCCATGCTTTTCCAGAGTCAAAAGGTGCCTGATGATGCTTTCCAAGCACACATCCTTTACAAACTCCTTAAGGGGGAACCACTTTATGTATACTAGCAACCATGTTCTAATTTTCCATTGATTGTAGACTTCGAAAATTCAGGTGTCTAAGTTTTGCATGTCGAGTTAGAATTCACTCATTAGTGTGAGAAAGGAGAGTATTTGGTTCATTGTTTGGTTGATTCATGTCACATAGTTTATATAGACTCTCCTTTGGGTCAAGAAACCCTCCGATAAATATCAACTTGCCTTTCTTCAAATCATGAACATAGAATTGATCTAGCCAAAATTCCACAATTTTACCTGTATGTGTCAACTAAGAAACAAAAAATAGAATGGGATTGAGGTTTGGCACATGAAAAACGTTGAAAATTCTCCCATGTTGAAAGGTAACATCACTTTGAACAACAATATCCATAGAAAAATCATCAGCACCAAAAATATTCCTCTCGTTAGCTTCATCCAAGGACATGAACAAGGATGCATACTTAGCCATGTGATGAGTACACCTAGATTCAACTACCCATTCGTTCTACCCAAAATGAGACAACAAGGTTTGAGAAGTTCGACTTGGAAGGTGAAATTATCAATGGGTTGGCATATAGTGGACATGTCTCCTTCAAGGTGTTTAACCCTCTCCTCTAAATCATTTCTCTTCTTATAAAAAACTTTATCCACATGTATTGTTGTTATGCGATAAATCTCATAGGGATCTCACAGGATAGATCACAAGATCTCCCCAGGATCTACCTATTGATCCTAGACATAAAGAAGGCTAGATTCCTATGGTCTTCCTAGATCTAAATAAACTTTTCCTTTTTTACCCAAGAAGGAGGTTGAACATACCTTATATTGGTGGTTGTCCTCACGTGTCCGGGTTGTTACAGCTCCTAAACTCCAACTCCAACTCATTCATTCTACTCTCTGCACAGAAAGATCCAAGAAACCAATTATACACTATCCTTCCATTGTTAGGAGAAACAAAATTACTATATATACCTTGATCTATTATTCATAATATCAAATACAAACCATTCATGAATCGAACACAAATAATATGGAGGAAAGCCAATGATATCTTCATAATTATGAAGAAATTACATCAAAATTGCATACCTTGGATGTTGATGCAATTATCCTTTGGCTCCTTGTTCCTTACTTCTCCTCAGCTTGTTGATCAGGCTAGGTACTCTGATTGCTTGATTTTGTTAACAGGGAAAGCCCCTCTGCAAAAGGTTCTCCTCCTCAAGCTCAAGACTAGCCTTAATTATATATATCCTTCGAAAAGGCTTGGGAGAGATTCTAGATATTCTAGAACTCAATAGAAACTCGAATGATGTGAGTTCCTAAGCTCATGTCGTGAATATACAACTCGCCCATCGCTTATATCTTTGTAAGTTGTTGAATATATAAATTTTGATAGATAGTCACTTGCTGCACTATAGGTGTCTAGCGACTATAGTCGCTTGATGTCTCCTATGTGTCCAACAACTATCCTAAAAAATGCCCCAAATCTCAAGTGAGAGATGTGTCTTGGATATCAACTACTGCTAGATTCCCTTCAGACCTTATAGGGTGGAAATTAAGGCTATAATAGATGCCCCTAATGTGTGAGTTCGGGAAAGAAATGGATGGCCAAAATACATTAGAATAAAATAGTGTCCATGTGAGGCAGCGTGAAGAGAGAACACATGAGGTCTGAAATTCAAAGATATATTGAAATCAAACAAAAAATATGAAAGCATACATAGACCATCACCTAGGTAGAAATACTCAGACTTTGAAGAGCATGGCCACCAAACAATACATTGTGGATCCATGATATGAAATTCTATACCATGGCCATGAAATAATACATGGCAGATCCATGTCATCAATAAGATCATAGCCATGATACAATACATTGTAGATCTATGTCATGAACACAATCATAACCACCAATAAATACAATTTGGACCTATGACACATTACATAGATATAAGGAAGACAACAAGCACTAAAGAAAGATCCCCTTAATTCTTTCAAAGTACTCATAAATAAGTGACATAATCCATAACAACTTGGGAGGGATGTTGTAAAGGAAGGATGTGGCCCCTAGACCCAAGGTCCTCATGCCAAACCTTGACCATACGAATCTACATCATCCAAATACATGAGTTGATTTAAAGCATGGTAAAAACCATTTGATTACATGTCATTGATGTATGCCATTAACAGCCATGAGGGGACCCATTGATGATGAAGATGGATCCCAAGATATTTAGTAAAATCTAAAAACTGTGAATAGAGGATCTAATGTCAAACACTTGTAAAAATGAATTGATCAGGAGTCAATGATGTAAACGCGTTGTATATCATGAGGAGTCCTACCACTAAGGACCACAAGCTCCAAGGTACTAGTTGGTTTCTACATCCCTCTCCCAGATAATTTTCTAAAGTAGATAGGAAGATATCCATCGAAGGAGTTCCTTATTGTATCCCCCATCAATCAACATGAAACATACACTGAGAGATGATGTGAAGAGAGAGTATCACCAAGTACAATTGACATAGGGAAGGTCGACTTAGAAAGTCAACAAAAAAGTAGATGGTTGACTCAGGATTAAACTTCTTTTGAACATATAGCATGACACAATGGTGACTTTGAAGTGAAACACAAGAGTTGTACAAATATAGTGTGACAACATAGGAGACATTGAAGCACTCTCCATGGTGACTGGAAGAGTAACCAGGAAGAGGAGTATCTCTAACTCATATTACTGGGATCACTCCTAGGAAAGATAAAACCCAACTGTATGATGAGGAATAAAAAATGTTCCATGTTCAAGGGAGACTCGACTAACACTGCCATTTTGAGAATATACCAATGGTATAAAAACACCAATCTTTTTCTTTTTTTTTGTATTTTTTTCTTTCTTAATGGTTTAACGAGCATGAAAGAGGAATAGAATTATGCTCAATATGTACCTTTTTCGTGTCCTTTTACGAGTCTGAAAAAGAGATAAAAGGGTACTCGATTGGAGAGAACGAGTGTATTAACAACATGCTCCTCTGTTCCAAGTGCATGAAACCAAACTAAGGAAGATGACTGAAAATGGTACAGCAAAGTGAGATCCACTCTTAGCAGTTGTTCTCTCCTAGATAGGTGGATACAAAATAGAGGCTAAATAATGCAAGAGGTGGATGGTCAAAGGCTAATGAAATAGCGGTAAGTGGGATCTAGGAAAACAACTGTGAAGTGACAGGTGTAACATTCTGTAGTGTACTTTTTTCATAGTTCGGAGCTTACTCGCACTCGGATACCAATTTGTACACATCTTTTTAAGTATAAACACAGACCAGTATAACCACATGCATTTAACACAATTAAACACAATTAAATTACAGAGTAAAACATATCTCGTTACTGCTATAAATTAAACAGTCCATACCAATCAATAATTCATTTACACAGCGGAAAACATGATACATAAACAACACGGTCATGCACAAACATGATCAAAACATAATTCAAATACTTATCTTTTAATAGCTGTAGAAATCACCAACCAAGTGCAGGCCTTCCACGAACCTCCCAGCCTTAAACCACACTGTTTATCAGCTCAACAGTGGGTCACCCCCGAGCTGGGACCGAGCTCCACCCCAAGGAAAGGAATCCTAGGCTAGGCTGAGGTTACAGGGAAGACAACACAAAAATATCTTGAAGGATTCTTCCCAAAGATGTCATCTTACTTCCACTACTACCAGACCCTCATTCCCCACATGCCTGTTCTGCCCAGGAGTATACACCTTCACACACACAGTCCATCGGTGCTAACCTCCCCCTCTGGGTCACGACAGCAGGCCGGATCAGGAAGTCTCAGAGTTCGTAGCTGGTGCTGGACACTCTCTGGAAGAAAACGCTTCCCAGCAAACTCTTTCACCTGGAAAGAGTTTCTCACAGGCCTGACAACCTGCTTCCTCCAACCATAGTCCTCCCTCACCAGAAGAGAGGACATACACAAGTTCAACCCAAGATTACTCTGGCCAGTACACCACACGCAGTCCAGCACTACTTGGCCACAACAACCAATTGGGAAAAACAAACAAACGCTTCCCCAACAGGTTCAGCAATCACGGAATAGTCTCACGGTCTCGGTTTCGGGATGGTACGAAGTATTCTTGCAGAGGTCCCACGGGTTCATGCTCAGACAGTCGGGTTTGAATGGAGAAGATCCCCCCACGCGGTTCATTTCGACGATTATATTTTCATGCACCAGGGTTGACACTTGTCACCCTGGGAACTGCATGCGTTCCACAACGCGCATCCCCTTTGCACATTCCCTCCCCTGCCAGAAACTTAGGATAAAATAATATGCACATGGCTCTTTTTGGAAATAATATTAAAATATTATTTCCAGGCCTAAGCCCCCTAGGCTTAGCCCCTAGGCTCAACACTCAGCCCCTTTTCCCACCTTTCAGCCCCTAATCCCTTTCCCACTCTGTGGACACTCAGTCCCCCATCACTCATTCATCGTGGTCGGTCTACACCTGGCGGGTGTTTATATTTTATTAATCATTCTGTATATATATACGAATACATCAGCATGCTCCTGGCCTTCAACACTTAGGCTCCTTGGCCTATCAACACATAAGCCTACCAATTACACAAAACTTGGCTCACCAGCCTATAAAACATAATTACAATTCCTTTCAAAACATGGTTTACAATGGGGCTCGGCCTTGGGGACACTACAATCCCCCTCCCCTTATTTTTTCACTGTCCTCAGTGCAGCTTTACACAACATCTGCATGCCTTTCAAAATTTTCAAAAAGATGCGGGTACTCTGCCCGCATAATGTCTTCATGTTCCCATGTCGCGTCCTCAGGACCGTACCAGGTCCACTGGACCTTTACAAGTTCTATAGCTCGATTCCGGAGCTATTTTCTTTTCCTGTCCAATATGCGCACAGGATGCACTTGTAGGACAACCTTTGGTTCCACCTGAATCACATTCCAATCGATAACATGATTAGCATTAGGTAGATATTTCTTAAGAAGTGAAACATGAAGTACATTATGTATAGTCATAGATGCAGGTAATGCAAGCATGTATGCAACCGGTCCAATCCTTTCCAGGATCTCAAATGGCCCACAAAATCTTGCTGCCAACTTGGCGCAACTTCCCAGCTTCAGGGAACTTCTGTTAATTCTCACTTTCAGGAAAACATGGTCACCCACTTTGAATTCTCTATGGGTTCTGTTACTATCAGCGTAACTTTTCTGCCTGTCCTGGGAAGCTTTCAGATTCTGTTTGATTTTTATCATTTGATCCTCCATCTCTTTGAGTAGTTCAGGTCCAACTACTACTCTGTCAGCCGGATTATCCCAACTCACTGGAGTGTTGCACTTTCTTCCATAAAGCGCTTCGAATGGGCTCATCCTTAATGATGCATGGTACCCATTATTGTAGGTGAATTCTACCAAATGCAGGTAGTCCTCCCACTTTGATGGTTTATCCATCACATACATTCTTAGCATGTCTTCTATTACTCTATTTAATCTCTCTGTCTGTCCATCAGACTCGGGATGATATGTTGTACTAAAGTTCAGATTCATTCTGAATCCCTTGAACAATCCTTTCCAGAAATTTAAAGTGAATTTCGGGTCTCTATCAGACACAATTTTCTTAGGAACTTTATGCAAGCGTGCGACTTCTTTTAGGAAAATATCAGCAACATCTGCTGCTCTGTGGGTGGTTTTCAGTGGAATAAAATGGGCAGCTTTAGTAAGCTTGTCCACCACCACCATGATTGAATCATGCTGCTTTCTTGTTCTAGGAAATCCTGTGATAAAATCCATTGTTACCATGTCCCATTTCCACTCAGGAATAGGTAAAGGCTGCAACAACCCTGCTGGGTGTCTATGCTCAGTCTTAACCTTCTAGCATTCCATACATCTGGCGATGTATTCAGCAATTTCCTTCTTCATACCTGGCCAAAAATAATGGCTTTTGATTGCTGCCACAGTCTTCTGATATCCAGGATGACCAACATAATTCACGTCATGCATCTCCTTTAGAATTGCCAGCTTCAATTCTCGGTCCTTCGGTGCATACACTTTGTTTTTATACAGAAGTAAACTATCAATTCCTAAGGTATAACCTTCCTCGGTCTGTGGTCTCTCACATTACTGTAGCTTTTCTACAAGTCTTTTGTACTGCAAATCAGCATTTGCAGCTTCGAGAATTCTGTCTTTCAACTCAGTTCTGTACATGCTAATGGCTGTAGCATGTAATTCATGCACTTTTTTGCCGAGTGCATCAGCCACTTTATTTTCTTTCCCTTTGATATGATTGATATCAAATTCATATTCACATAGAAACTCTAGCCATCTGATTTGCCTTGCATTTAAGGTTGGTTGTTCAAATAAATATTTCAGACCGTTATGGTCTGTTCTTAACTCGAATCTTTTTCCCATGATGTAATGTCTCCATTTCCTCAAGGCGTGGACGATTGCTGCCAGATCTAAATCATGAGTGGCATAGTTCTTCTCATGTTCCTTCAACTTTCGGGATTCATAGAAAACTACAAGTCCTTCTTGGCTGAGAACTCCTCCCAACCCTTCCTTACATGCATCTGTGCACACTACATAATTCTTGTCTGGATCTGCAATCTTCAGGATTGGAGCACTAGTTAGCAGCTGCTTCAATCGCTTGAAGTTGCTCTCACATTCTTCAGTCCACTGGAACTTCTTCCCCTTCCTTTGCAAGGAAGTGATAGAATGGGCTATCCTTGAGAATCTGGCTATGAACCTCCCATAATAGCCTGCCAGACCCATAAAAGATCTAGCTTCCGCCACATTTCTTGGCGCTGGCCATTCTCGAATGGCCTGTACCTTTTCAGGATCCACAGCGATCCCTTCTTAAAATATAATGTGTCCCAAGTAATGGATCTGCCTTTGGTAAAAAGAGCACTTGCTCAGTTTTGCATACAACTGGTGTTCTCTCAACACCTGCAGCACCATTCCCAAGCGTTATTCATGTTCTTCCTCTGTCTTGGAATACACCATGATATCGTTCAAGAAGACTATGACAAACTTGTCCAGATAATTTCTGAACACTCCATTCATTAAGCACATGAAGACAGTAGGCGTGTTGGACAATCCAAACGGAACCACTGTAAATTCATAGTGACCGTACCTTGTTCTAAAGTCGGTCTTTCTAATGTCTTCATATTTTATCCTCACTTGATGATATCTAGATCGAAGATCTATTTTCGAAAATACTTTCGCATCCTTCAACTGATCAAAAAGATCATCAATCCTTGGCAGAGGATATTTGTTCTTGACAGTGACCTTATTCAGCTGTCGAAAATCAGTGCACAGCCTCAACGTCCCATCCTTATTCTTCACGAATAGGACCAGGGCTCCCCATGGTGACACACTGGGG
The DNA here is from genome assembly GCA_009831015.1 of Picea engelmannii. NCBI lineage: Eukaryota > Viridiplantae > Streptophyta > Pinopsida > Pinales > Pinaceae > Picea > Picea engelmannii. The sequence goes on from ML800833.1 coordinate 13,508, forward strand.
CGAACGTAACCTTTCTTTAGTAGCTCTAAGAGCTGCAGTTGCAACTCTTTCAGCTCTGGCATACTCATCCTATAAGGAGCTTTCGAAACTGGAGTTGTTCCAGGCATCAAATTTATAGAAAAATCGATGTCCCTCTTCGGAGGTAGTCCAGGCACCTCTTGAAACACGTCCTTAAATTCTTGGAGCACACTATGGTCTTCCAAATTCGATACTACATCTTGGGATGCTTCTTCCACTTGAGCTGCAAACAATTGACAACCCTTTCGGTAACATTTCTTCAGCTGCATGGCTGAGATTTCTCTAACAGCCACGACTCTAGGAATTCCTTGGATTGTTACCTAATTTCCCTCTTCGTTCAGGCATGTGAACCTCTTGTTACGACAATCCAGAAGGGCATGGTGCTCGTCCAACCAGTCCATCCCAATTAAGCAATCATATGAGCCTAAAGGTAAAATGTTCAATTCTGCCCTAGTTCTCATTCCTTTCATGTCCACCGAACAGGACTTAACCAATTCAGTGACCTTCCTCTTGGTCCCTGTGGCTAACTGCACCAACCAAGACTTCTCATGTTTGTTCTTTGTTAGATGCAAAATTTCCACCACTCTAGGGTCTACATAACTATGGCTAGCCCCCGAATCAATTAAAATAACAAGCGATCGGTTTTTAATCATACCTTCCACTTCAATCATGTGCGATTGAAATTATGCTTGCTTGTGGTCCAAGGCTACGTAGATCCTCGGCATTCTGTTGCCCATATCCTCCACTTTTTTAGCTTGCTGAATAGTATGTACAATTCTCGCCTTATCATTTTTATGGGGACAATATTTGTACTTGTGGTTTCCTTGATAGCCCCAACACTGAATGGGCGCCTGTCGTTGTCTTTGTGCACCCTCTTCAGTCCTTCTCGACTCTCTAAACGATGGTTGTCCCTGGCGACTGTTTCGGAAAAAGAAAGGCTTGTCTCCCTTCTGCCTCTGTTCTTTCTTAAACCTCTTCTAGTCATCCCAAGCCTTCTGAAAGGTAGGCTTCTCCTTTGGTTGTTCGTATAAACATTTCGCTTTTCTGATGGTCTCTTCCATGGTATTAGGATCATCATATTGAATCTTGTCACTCATGAAAGGTGGTAGTCCACTCAGATACCTCTGAATCTTGACAGCCTCGTCTTTGATGAATGGAACATACTTCAGTAGTTCCAGAAAACTTCGTTCATACTCATCAATGGTCATACTGCCCAACTTGAGTTCAAAGAACTCCTTCATCTTTCTGTCATAATATCTTTTAGTCAGGTATTTCTTCTCAAAATACTTCTTAAATTCCTTCCAAGTGACCTCTTTTTCTCTGATGTGTTGTACCTGCACAAACTGATCCCACCACATGGATTCTTTTCCTTTCAGCTGGTACATTTCAATTCTATCTTCTGCATGGGCAGAATAATTCTGCAGTTGGAAGTATTTCTTCATGCCCAACAACCATGTCTTGGCGTCTTCCTCCTTCTTATGTTCTCCATCGAATGTTGGAGGTTTAATTTTGTTCATCTCTCCTTTCAATTCCTCCTTTCCATATTTTCGATGTTTTCGGGTAGGGGACGAGCTCGAACTGCTATGTGTCTCCCTGTTTGAATGTTTTTGGGAGCGACTATGATGTCGGATACCACTCCTTGATCTCCTTCTCCCCTCAGGGGTTTTGACACTTCTTGATCTGCTTGTGTCACTCCCCTTTTCCAATTTCTTTTCTATTCTTTCCAGGCTCTTCATTATGTTTAAATTGAATTCACCCTGTCGATCCTTGACTTTCATGAGCTTTCGGCTATCAGCTAGGCGAGCCTGGGCATCTTTCTGCAATCTTTCGATGAGTTGCATCATATGTTATTCCTTACCCTTCTCTTTTCCGTGCCCATTGGAGTTTGATCCTTCGACTCCTAGGTTAACATCCTTTCCTTCCTTTTCATCTTCTATTTCAGGGGTAAACTGCACTTTTCCCCACTCCATACTCGGCATTGATTAAATGGGTTTATGGCCTCATTGACCTCTACACACGCACTTTGTGCAATTAAATTTGAAATTTGTCAGGCCATTAAACCTTCACTAACAATCCACAATATTTACAAACCAGTTCGAACAAAATAAAAGACATTTCGTTTTAAATAAGTTTCTTGAACTTGAAGTATTATGTATTTCTCCCATTTCTTTTCATCTAAGGCAATTTCCAAACAGTTCTGGCACTCGTCAGTCTTCTGCAATATAACGCGCAGACAACTAGAATTTGTCAAGCCTTCATTTTCTTGACAATTCTTCATCATTCGTAAACAATCCAATCTATGAAAATGTTTTCAATTTCACGATTTTTCTGAGCTCTGTTCGGATCTGCAATTTCTGGGACTTCAGAACTTCGGAATCTCGGTTCACGAAGGTCCGAAAGTTATATATTCGTAACCAGAGTCACCCTTTTGCAACTCACAATCTCGCGAGTTCGTGAGTCGAATACCCTCGACTCATTTCCTCTAACCGCCGATACCCGAGATACGACACGGTTATGGCTACCTCTTCGCTAGCGTCTTCTACACATGACCATAGCCTAGGTCTAAGTCTAAGTGTTAGCACTCTTCACTACTCGCACCTTCGCGAGTTTCAACGTCGAGCTCCCATGCTCTTATCTCCCAAGTTCCCGAAATCGCAAGTTACTTTATTCTCCGGGCCCATAGCACAGTTGTCGTCCTTCACCACCGTGGCAGGTGGTACGTTCATGAGGGTCCACGTCACTTTCAATGACGTCATCGGGTTCCACCTCTCTCGCTTCTCTTTACATCCCACTGGCACGTGGTACTTTTCCATATGTCCACGTCGATTCCTAGAAAATTCCAACGGTCAGATCTTTCTCAGATCTACGGCGCAGATCCTTTCGGGGTTTTGGGCTTCCAACCGCCGATGCGCCAAATCTCCGATAATATTTTATCACACTTTCACTACTCGCGGCCTCGTGCCTTCGGGACTTTAAGTACCCTATACCTGGGTGCTCACTCTGCGAACTTCTGAGTTTGCGAGATCTCTTGATCTCTGCCACCTGTCTTCCTCAAATGGACGGTTCCTAGTCCTCTCGCCACTTTGTCGTTTCGTGTCCTTGCGCCTCGCAACCCTTGACAACAAATTCTCGGCTCTTCTACTTACGAGCTCCCGAGATGCGATGTGCCACCTGTCCGCCTGCCGAATCCTGTGGCCCAACATCGTTCTCGTGTGTCGGTATCCCGATTTGACGTCAACTAGGCCCCACAACATGGAGCTCTCGCCTCTTCGCCACTCGTGAAGTCAAATGACTTCCTCTTCCAACCTCCGGTGCTCGAGTCCCCGATGTGGGTAATCTCGTGACACACGTCCGCTCCCAAACGAATGGTCCAGATCAAGTCTCGCTAGTTCGTATCTTTCGCCCCTAAATACTAAGGTTTAACCTTCGAGCATCTCCTGACAGATCCAACGGCTGTCGGGTTTTTCGACTGAGATCTGACAACTCAGACGGTTTCTAACTTAACTCAGGATTTCACGTATTGTGATTTCCACTCTCCTGTGCAATATCCAAAGGCTTTAAACCTTGTGCACCTTCTCCATATCTGACGGTTACAAGGGTTCACCTTCCCTCCCGAACAGATCCTACGGTTCTAACACCACCAGCGTGGAGTCCTCTCTCCCTGTGAACTCATACCATATTGGCTGCGGTTTCATAACGTAGCCATAACTCCTGAGCTTTAAAAGAAACTCGTCAAGTATCTCCTTGACGCTTCGGAGCAACCCAGGGTCTGAAATTGGTCATTCCAGACCCAATTTCCCCTCGCATTCTCGGTCCAAAGACCGCTCCACTGACCCATCAAGGCTCAATGTCGAAACCTTGGCTCTGATACCAATTTGTAGTGTAATTTTTTCACAGTTCAGAGCTTACTCGCGATCAGATACCAATTTGTACACATATTTTTAAGTATAAACACAGACCAGTATAACCACATGCATTTAACACAATTAAACGCAATTAAATTACGGAGTAAAACATATCTCGTTACTGCTATAAATTAAACAGTCCATACCAATCAATAATTCATTTACACATCAGAAAACATGATACATAAACAGCACGGTCATGCAAAAACATGATCAAAACATAATTCAAATACTTATCTTTTAACAGCTGTAGAAATCACCAACCAAGTGCAGGCCTTCCACGAACCTCCCAGCCTTAGACCACACTGTTTATCAGCTCAACAGTGGGTCACCCCCGAGCTAGGACTGAGCTCCACCCCAAGGCAAGGAATCCTAGGCTAGGCTGAGGTTACAGGGAAGACATCACAGAAATATCTGGAAGGATTCTTCCCAAAGATGCCATCTTACGCCCACTACTACCAGACCCTCATTCCCCACATGCTTGTTCCGCCCGGGAGTATACACCTTCACACGCACAGTCCATCAGTGCTAACCTCCCCCTATGGGTCACGGCAACAGGCCGGATCAGGAAGTCTCAGAGTTCATAGCTGGTGCTGGACACTCTCTGGAAGAAAACGCTTCCCAACAAACTCTTTCACCTGGAAAGAGTTTCTCACAGGCCTGACAACCTGCTTCCTCCAACCACAGTCCTCCCTCACTAGAAGAGAGGACATACACAAGTTCAACCCAAGCTTACTCTGGCCAATACGCCACGCGTAGTCCAGCACTACTTGGCCGCAACAACCAATTGGGAAAAACAAACAAACACTTCCCCAACAGGTTCAACAATCATGGAATAGTCTCACAGTCTCGGTTTCAGGATGGTACGAAGTATTCTTGCAGAGGTCCCATGGGTTCATGCTCATATAGTCGGGTTCGAATGGAGAATATCCCCCAACGCGGTTCATTTCGACGATTATATGTGCATGCACCAGGGTTGACACTTGTCAGCCTGGGAACTGCATGTGTTCCACAACGTGCATCCCCTTTGCACGTTCCCTCCCCTGCCAGGAACTTAGGATAAAATAATATGCACATGGCTCTTTTTGGAAATAATATTAAAATATTATTTCTAGGCCTAAGCCCCCTAGGCTTAGTCCCTAGGCTCAACACTCAGCCCCTTTTCCCACCTTTCAGCCCCTAATCCCTTGCCCACTCTGTGGACACTTAGTCCCCCATCACTCATTCATCGTGGTCGGTCTACACCTGGAGGGTGTTTATATTTTATTAATCATTCTGTATATATATACGAATACATCAGCAGGCTCCTGGCCTTCAACACTTAGGCTCCCTGGCCTATCAACACATAAGCCTACCAATTACACAAAACTTGGATCACCAGCCTATAAAACATAATTACAATTCCTTTCAAAACATGGTTTACAATGGGGCTCGGCCTTGGGGACACTACACATTCCTGAGCCCAACCAAGGGATATCGTGGTGTAGAATACTCATAAAAACAAAATTTCTCTAAACCAAAATATTTCTTTTACTATTAGTTGATTTCTTGTAGCTTACAGCTACGAATTTAAACCAGATTTAACTACTGTAAAAACAAACATGCACTCGATGCATCTATAGCATGATAAATCAACACAAATGCAGTATAATAATTTAGCACAGTAGCATATAAATCATTCCTAAAAACACATTGTTCATGCACAAAAATTAAACTCATAAACAAAAAAACAACATGATTAAACACTTATCTTTTATAACAGATGTGCAACCAGCTGCTTGGGATGGGTGTTCCACCCAACCATAGACTGGTTGCTCCAAATCTCAAAAAATCCCCAGAGTAGGCCAATAATCCACAAAATAGGGTGGTCTCTCACAGTCCAGTCACAAATCATAGATCAAAACCCACTGATATCTTCCTACAACTATCCGAATTTTCCACCAACTATCTTCCTCTTGACCTGTCCAACCCAAGGAATGTACCCATTCACTTATCTAAGTCCCTCAAGCATTCCATTCATTTATCGGGGTCTCTCTGGCATAGGTATCTAGGAATCTCTCAGCTCGAAACTCAAGGGAACCCTCTACTAGGAAAACTAAAAGCAAACTAACAACAAACACTTGTTGTTCTAGAGAAACTTGCACAAAAGTTCACTCTTCATGCCTGGAAACTTGAATCTTCAGTTTAGAGCTCCAAATATGCTACAATATGCTCCATCTTTCTATATAATTCTCCCTCCATGGTTGCACCAACTCCATGATCTCTTCCCTACTCTCTACTTGATCTTCATGCCCAAAAAATCAATGTCTAAAATTGTTTTCCCGACTCATATGAATTTCCTCTCTTTGTCTTGCCTTTCTTGACTCACTCTTCCCCAAGTTGATTGTACTCAACCCCCATGTGTCCAATAAATTTGGGATGTGACTAATCACACCCACCCTCTTACATGAATGCAATTATTGGATTTGGAAACACTGAATCAAAAATTAGAAGGTTCATATACAAATTGCAATTTTAGGAAAAATGTGTTGGATTAATATTCATGGGTATTTTTGCCTTGGACCCCTCTTGGCCATTATACTAGAATCTCCCTTTTCATGCGAATTAATTCATCCCCCCATCTCTTGTTCATGTCCCCTTATTAGCTGACATCCCATTTTATTATTTAAACATAGAAATACAATTTGCATGTTACATTGCTTGGTCATAGCCACATATTATATCTACATAAGCATTAATTAAATTGAGGATTATAGTGGGGATGTTACATTCCCCCTCCCATACAATTGTGTTTTTTCCTTGGTTCACATTATGTCGATGTACATATATGAAAATTTATATCATACTACTTAGAAAATAAAATTATTCAATTTTACAACTAGAACAACAGTTCCAACCATAATATTTGTTTCCCCTCAACTTGCCGACCCAAGCAATGCACCATTCATTTATCATGGCTAACCAAAGGGATGTACCATCCATTTATCAAGGCTAACCCAACTAATGAGCCATTCTTTTAAAGATCCCCAGTGAAATTGGCTATGAATCTGAGATATGGTTTCAGAACTCTAGTTGGTCAAAATGGAGTCTTGCATTTTGTCTTCTTCAAAATTGTCAAAAATTTGCGGGTATTCTTCCTGCATATTTTCTTTGTGCTCCCATGTAGAATATTCAGTACCATAATAGTTCCAATGAACCTTTACCATCCCTATGGCCTTGTTCCTGATGATTTTTACTTTCCATTCCAAGATGTGTACTGGTTCCACCGAAAAATCCACTTCGTGCTCCACCTAGATCACATTCCATTGAATTGTGGTGTTACAGTCAGAAACATATTTCTTTAATAATCATGCATGGAATACATTATGCAATCATATAGAGTCAAGTCATGCTATCATGTATGCAACCGACCCTATCTTTTCTAAGATTTCAAAAGGTCCATAATATCTTGTTTCTAGCTTCGGGCAATTTCCTAATATTAGATAACTTCTCGTTTCCTTCACTTTTAAAAACACATGATATCTCACTTTAAAATCTTGAAACACTCCATTTTTGTTTGCATAACGTTTCTACCTATTATGGGAAGCCTTTAAATTTTTTTTTATCTTTGTCATCTTTGTTATCTTCTCTTTCATTTCCTTCAATAAATCTGGCCCAACAACTACTATGTCTGTTGGATTATCCCAACTTACCAGAGTGTTACATTTTTGGCCAGGGATGATTTTAAGGATAAGAATTTATTTTAAAGTGTAGAAACCTTGGCGAATATTACTAATCCTTTATATGCCAATTATAAATGATTAGCAATATTTTTGTAAAAATTTTCAAATTTCTAAAATTCAAATTTCTAAGGATTTTATATAGTTTTTATAAAATTTTGGCGATTTTTAAGGTAAAATAATTTTATCCTATAGAATTTGGGAGAATCATTTTTAAAATAGTGAATCTCGTTTTTGGAAAAAACATGGAAAATTATCCCATGAGTGAAATTTAGCCCCTAAAATCATCCCTATTTTCGACCATATAATGCTTCAAACATACTCATTTTCAATTAGGCCCGATAACAATTATTGTATGCAAATTCAACTAAATGTATATAATCTTCCCACTTTGATGGATGTTCCATCACATACATCCTAAGTATGTCCTCAATTATCCATTTGGTCCTCTATGTTTTCCCATTTGACTTTGGATGATACGTTGTACTAAGATTTAGATTTGTTCCAAAGCCCTTGAACAAACCTTTCCAAAAATTTGAAGTAAACTTTGGATCTCTATCTGAAACTATTTCCTTAGGTACCCGATGTAGGCTGACAACTTCTTTCTTATAAATTTCTGCAATATTTTTTTCCTTATTTGTAGTCTTTATTGAAATGAAATGTGTTTCCTTAGTCAATTTATCCACCACCACCATGATGGAATCATGTTGCTTCAATGTTCTCGGAATTTTTGTAATAAAATCAACCATGACAACTTCCCACTTCCGTTTTGGAATAGGAAAAGGTTGTATCAAACGTGTCAGATGCCTATGTTATGTATTTACTTTTTGGCATTCTATACATCTAGATATGTAATTAGCCACTTTCTTTTTCATTCCGGGCCAAAACTATTATCTTCTCACAACTGAAATTGTCTTCTGATGACCTGGGTGCCCGACATACGACACATTATTCATTTCCTTCATCAATGTATTTTTCATCTCACTAGAATTCGACACATATACTTTTCTCTTGTACATGATAATTCCATCTTCTTTTAACTCATAAGAATTATATTTCTGCTGAAAACTACCTTGTTGTAATATCTCTTTTATTTTTACATACTATTGATATAAGCGTGTTGTTGAAACAATGTTATATTTTAAATCAATATTGTACATGATGATGGCTGCAATATGCATTTTATGAGCTCTCGAACTGAGTGCATCATCCACTTAATTTTCCTTTCCCTTTATATTCTTAATTTCAAAGTCATATTCACTCAAAAATTCAGAAGGAAACTCTTGTCAGTATGGGCCTGCAAGAAAAAAATCCCTCTGTGGTACTTCAGGCTGACAGCTTCTGTCTCCTCGGCCAGACTCCCCCTGCTTCCATTTAAGGGGGTAGTCAATTTTTCAACCACTAGTCCTTCTTTCATTAACTGATTTCTCCTTGGGATCAGCATGAGGCTTAACACATAGTTTGTTTCCACGCATTTCTCTTGGATTGGAACCTATATAAGCACGTGATTGCAGAAGTTTTCAAGGAAGGTTTGGGTCCACACCGCTTCGACCCCCGCAATCCACCACAAACTGCCACACACCTCTTCTATTATACCATGGTTTTGATTGCGGGACCCCTCTAGAATTTTAACGTTCGAGCATGTTTTGTCCCTGCAATGAAGTGTGACTGTTGATCTGTTGCAATCTGCGATCTGGGTGACCCTACTATTTTATCTCCTCTGCTAAAATTTATTCATCTTCCAACTCCATAATCCTTTTAACCATGTTTATAGATGGAGCCAAATTCGATGTTTGGGAGATTTGAATGTTGAGGAAGAATATCTTCTGGAGGACAATCTCCCAAATCCGACGTGGTGTCCTGAAGTCATTATGTTGTCACAACTATTGATGGATGAGCTTCATGTGTCTTAGGCACTTCGACACTTCGAGATTCGGGAGTTCTAGATTGTGAAGCATGAAAAAATCCCGGAGTGGTACGGGCCCATAGTAACTGGTAGCCTGAAATGAATGTTATGCATCGTCAGAGGATAAGTTCCATGTGTTGAGTTGAAAAACACCCATGGAGTGGTGGGCCTGAAGCAACGTGGAAGCCTGATGTCACTTTGGGACTTCAAAATTTTTGGATGGAAATATCCTGAAGTAAATTTCTTCTGGTTGACGTGGCAACCTCTCGTTACTTTAGGACTTCGAGCTTCGGGAGATTTTGAACACGGGCATGTCTATCTCTCGAAGTGACTTTCTCTCGGTTGACGTGGTAGTTTCTCGTTACTTCGGGACTTCGGGCTTTGGGACATTTTGAATGCTAGAATGCATATCTCCCGAAGTGACTTTCTTCCGATTGACATGGTAGCCTCTCGTCTCGTCACTTTGGGACTTCGGCACTTCGGGGCATCTGTCTGGTCATTAATCCTTGCACAATTTTGAAACTCTGAATGCACGAGAGTCGTTAATCTGAACTCCACATGGGATCTCCACTGTTGAAAATTGAACTTGTTTGTTTTCTTATATTTCAAGCCCGGAATGGATTACTCTAAATGCTACATTTTTCTGATAGTTTTTCCCTGCGCATACAACATACTTGACCAACCTGAATGTATCAACCAGAAGAGGAAACAATTATAGGAACATATGCAGAAAAGAGAGAGACTTGGCTGAGGTGTATACCTAGGTATTAAAAATAACTACATATGACCCATGAAAACTTTATGTGCTAACATTTGGCTCCACAGGGGATGGCATGCTCCCTGTGAGCTACCAAGAACAAGAAACTTCAGTGTCTTATCCTAGGGCTACGGGGTCACTTATTCAAATACTAAAAGAAAACTGAAAACTGAAAAGCTTTCACACATGCTTATTTATATACAAGACCCTACTCTAATTGAACTTTACAATGCTCAGGTGAAGACAAAATTCCACCATAGCCACCCAAACTTTTTGGTAACATAATTCTTCTTTTCACTGCAAATGATCCATAAAAGGTAAGGAAACTATGACAGCAGAATGAAAACATGTTTTGGAATACTAACAATACCTCCAAATGATAATAAGATGATTAATTTTGGAGGCTCCAATGCTTTTGTAAAGTTCAACTCCACGTATAACTCCACAGGGTCATAAAATTCATAATAAGGCATGCTAAACTGGTAAAACACTACCTCCTTTATTTCATCATTTCTCACATGTTGTTTTATGTTCTCAGCATGTACAGGTGGATAAAGGATTGATGTAGCCTTACTAATCCTAGGTGATATATGCTCATTTATAAGTGTTGGACATGAGATAAGATGCACATTTAGCTCTTCCTTTTCTCATCCATGGCCCTCATAAGGATCAGATTCATAATTATCATAACAAGAACCATGCTACAAGGTTCCAAAGAAGCCATGAAAAAACTCTGCTCTTCATCATCTTCGTTGGGATATTCATAAAAAATTCGATGTTCTTGGTCAGTATTTGAAACAACTTTTTCATCATAAGCAGGGATTCTAAAGACATTTGTTTCAAAAAAATAAATATCCTTTGTATTTTCTTCATAAGAGAAGAAAACAAAATTTGCCTTCAAATCTGAAAAGCTAGGAAAAAACAGAGAGGAATCTTCCCTAGTTTTTTTAACTAACTTATCATTTATCTCAGCTTCATATTCAGGAGAAATATCTACGGATGTATACACTTGCTCTTCGATATCAAAATATTCAAAAGAGACATGTTGATCTTCATAAAAATTTAAAACAACAGATACATTTGATATTATTCCAGATGTTTCTATGTTATTTCTATCATAATGAATATCATTCAACCTCTCTCTATATTCATGGAAAATGTTTTCTTCCACAATAAATGTTTCATCACAAATCTGGTTTTCGTGACTAGCAGATTCTTTATGAAGCAAAGAAAACTCATCACAATAGTTTTCATAAAGATACTCAGCTAAAAAATACTCTTTACAAAATGAATTGAAAGCTGCATGAAAAACTATCAAAGAAATAATGGTCGCAATGGGAATATATCAACACCAATAACGAGCAATCTCCTCTAATGAATAACTGAAAATCTTAATCTGAACATCTTCATTCACGATATGAATTTCATGAATAAAATCATAAAAATCCAGCAAATGTGCATCTAGTACCTCCCACTCTTTTCCTCGAAATTTAGGAAGGCTACTTTCCCATTCATCTCTACTAGGCTCTAGATTAGGGAAAACAACTATCTTTGAAAAATCACAGAAAGCATACATCTGAGCTAAAATCTTGTCCATTTCAAACCAGTGGAGTCACCAATATATTTTTGAACAATGGAGTCTCCATGGTGAAAGATGATTAGTTGGAACAATGTGTCCAACTTCAGTTCACCATCTAAAACCGGATCCCTGCGTTGTCATTCTCCCAGGGAAGATATCTTCAATTCCATCCTCGACAGTGGCGCCATTAATGTTATCACTCCAAAATTCATCCCCAGACTGCAAATGGGAGTAATCTTGGTAACATACAAATTGATTTAATTTTTGTTTGAGATCGGGGATCAACAAGAATTTAAAGAAAGTAAAAGACAACATAAATCACTGCAGACCAGTGATGGATGTTAGGATATTTAGACACTTAGGAGTTAGTTAAGATCTACTTGGTCTAATATGTTGTTAGGTAAAAGTGTGTTTCTTAGTGTGTTTCTTTAGTATGCATTAGTATGCATTTGTAGTAAGGAAATCCGACGGTCATGATATGTTCCCGACATAGAGTGATCTGACGGTTCATACTCTCCTCAATCTTAACGGCCATTGATCTATGGATTAACACCCGATTGGTCCATGATATTTATTTAAATATCATGGAGGGTCATTTGTCGATGATAAATTGTGAGAAAATCCCTTGTAAAATCCCTCTGTAATCTTTTTCTTTGCATTAACAAACTGCTCCAAGTGGTCGCGTTGGCTGGGGTCGTGGATGTTTCCCCGTAGGGGTTTTACCACGTGAAAACATCGATGTATTGATATTTGATTTGGTTATGTGAGTGTTTAATGAAGCTGTTCATCCTCTGTTGGAATACCTGTATTGTCGAACGTTGTATCAGAGCCTGTTTGAAGACCCGCTCCTGTTGTAGATCGAGATCGTGAAGCCGAGTTGTCTCATCTCCATTTTCTATCATTTTCATACATTTATGGGTTGAGAGGACTATTCCATTGCTTCCAGAGAACTCGTTTCATTTAGGAACACTTTTCATTTCACTTGAAAAGGTTTCTCTTTGCCCAAGATATAGCCATTACAGTCAGATCCAGAGGTATAAAGCCTGAATACACATTTTTTTAATTTCTGCAAAGTTTTATTTTGATTTTCTTTCGGTTTGTATTTTTTATTTCTGGGTTACTACTCTTTTAGATCTACATATTCTCTTTTCCCCGTGCCCTATGCGATCTCATAAAATCAGAAACAGATAGGAAAAGTTGCATCTTCCTGGTAAGCTAATCGAGATCTAACCCTTGTTGTCATCAAGAAGTGAAATTTTTTTCTTGTATGAAAAGAGTTTTTTTTTAGCATGCTCTCCAAGGTTGTCTTCCACAAAAACAACAACAATCCTCCTTCTGAACATTACAATATGTTTTTCTAGACTATTTGGTTAAAACTTGCCTTATTAAGTAAGAGGTCTTGAGTTCAAGTCTCTCTTTTGTTATTTTTTTTGAAAAAGTTCATGCTAAAAATTGTAAAGTGCATTTCACTTCAAGTATAAAAGTGAATCACTATAAGTAGTTTTATATTTTATTTTAGAGCTATTTATTTTGCATGCAACTTTTCCGTTATAAGGTAACTTCATTGTAAAAGTGATCCCCACTTCTCTTTATAAAAGTGGGTCACTTCATAAAGTAGCTTACACTATCAGGTGGTTATTTGATTATCGTTTATGCATTTTTTAAAAAGGGCATAACTCTCACATCGGAAGTCCTTTTTCAGTGACGTTTTTTTTAAAACCGCATAAATTTTTGAGATCTTTCCATCCAAATCATTAGTTTCAGTTTTTAAATCTGCATTATCTGCATATTTAATATGGCTTCTACAAGTAATGTCTTGCTTACCAGCAACAACTACTTCCAATGGAAATCCCATATGGAAGATTTATTAAGAAGTAAAGGCCTGTACCAGATTACCTTGGGAAAGGAAACAACACCCACTGATGATGATAAGAAAGCCAAATGGGATAACAGGAATGACAAAGCCCATGGAATAATCAGAATGTCCATCTCTCCTAATTTAAGGTACCACCTTTAAGGAATTGATGACCTCGAAGAAGCTTGGAACACGATTGAATCTGTGTTTGGTAAAATCAATATTATTTGAGCACAACAGTTAGAAAATCAAATAATGACCTTGAGTCCAAGTGATTTTTCTTGCGTTGGAGACTATCTATCTAAGTTTAAAACACTCAGAATTTTATGTGAAGAATGTAAGATAAAAATGGAGGAAGAGTGTTGCATATATATTATTCTTTCTAAGCTAGGTAGTGCATATTTTGTGTTTGTATATACCTTTTATGTCATGAAAGAGGCTCTAGGGAAAGCTTATGTAAAACCCACTCTTGAGTCCTTTTGTGCTTCTTTGATTAGAGAGGAAGATAATCTTGTACAACTTGGAGTGATCAACACTGCAGGTACCTCCAACAAAGCCTTAGTTTCCTAGAAGAAAGATAAACCCAAGTATCCCAATAAGAAACATCCTCGCTACAACAACAAACAACCTAAGGGTCCCAAACCCGCTCAGACAACTTCAGCTCCTAATGGTGACAAAGGAGCAAAATATAAAAGTAAGAATACTAACAAACATTGCAACTTTTGTGATAAAGATGGTCATGATGAGTCCAAATGTTTCAAGAAGATGGAAACCTTAGAAGCAGCGATGAAGAAGCACAACATCAGTATTGATTCTTCTTCTTCTTCTTCTTCTTCTTCTCATGGACATGAACTTTCTACTTCTGGTTTTTCCTTCAATACACCTTCTACTACTACTTCTTCTTCTGATGAGTGGCTTATTGATTCAGGAGCATCTTATCATATGGCTAAGGATAAAGCCATATTTTCGGCTCTAAATGAATGTAACACCAAGAAAATATTTGTTGGTGATGATAGATCTCTTAGTGTTGTAGGATATGGAACAGTTCAGGTAGAAAATGATCATTTCAATGATGTATTATATGTTCCAAATCTTTCTTGTAACCTTCTATCAGTATGTCAAATCACTCATTCAGGTGAAGGTAAAATCGTAGAGTTTTCACCTCACCAAGTTGTAATCAAGGATCTAAAAGATCCTAAGCATGTTCTTGCAATTGGAATTGCTGATGATATTACCAGGTTGTACAAGTTTGACAACTTTGGGTCATTAGATTTTTCTTCAGTTTTTGTTGCTCATAGCGATGACTTGAGAAAACTTTGGCATGAGCGGTTTGGTCATCTAAACTATTGCTAGAAACTATGTAATCAACAAATGGTGACTGGTCTTCCTCTTATTTCATGCAAAGATGGTGTTTGTGTCGGTTTTTTTCTCGGCAAACACCATCGGGACAATTTTGACAAACGTGCCTCTTGGCATGCCTCGGGTCCTTTGCAGCTTGTTCACAGTGATTTGTGTGGTCCACTTTCTTCTCCTTTTTTTTCTGGGAGAAAGTATTTCTTAACTTTCATTGATGACTTTTCCAGACATACTTGGGTTTACTTCTTAGAACTCAAGAGTGAATTTTTTGACAAATTTTTGGCCTACAAGGCCCTTGTAGAAAAGCAATCTGGACATCAAATTCAAAGGTTAAGAACAGATAATGGAGGTGAATATGTGAACAATAATTTTACAAGCTACTGCACTACACAGGGAATCCAAATGCAACACACTATTCCATATACACCACAACAAAATGGTTTTGCAGAGAGAAAGAAATTCACATTAAAAGAAATGGTTAATTGTATGATCCAATCTGAGGGATTAAGTCTAAAGTATTGGGTGGAAGCCATCCACTGTGAAAACTACATAGTAAATCGTACTCCCACAAAGGCTCTTAAAAATATAACATCGGAAGAAGCTTGGACTAAAATTAAACCAGATGTAAGTCACTTCTGTGTATTTGGCAGTATAGCATGGACTCACATTTCTGATGAGAAAAGGAAAGCATTTTAGCCTAAAACTGAGAAGTGTATATTTGTTGGTTATTCTGAAGATGTCAAAGGTTACAGACTTCTTCAATCACATTGTAATGAAATTATTCTTAGAAGAGATGTTAAATTTGATGAAAATCTCTTGGCCTGCGAGCCAACTTCGACGATTGTGCCTTCTTCAGCCTACGAGCCATCTTCGGTGTTTGTGCATTCTTATGATCTGGTTTCTTCTTTAGATGATGATAGTGAGGATGAAAATCCACCTCCGCCTGCTCACCCTCCTCCAGATGAGTCCTTTGAACCTGAACCAGCACCAACACCATCGTTTCCTAGATGGGTTTGTTCAACATGAGAAGCAGCTGGTGATCTTGTCGATGATCCTTCAGATCAGCGTCAGACATGTTCACAGTTCCAACGAGCTTCTTCTCTTTTCACTCAAGTTTCAGAAACTCATGATCCAGAGACATTTGCAGAAGCTTCAGGTCATCCAGATTGGGATACATCAATGAATGAAGAGTATTGTTCTTTAATGGAAAACGATACTTGGGATCTTGTACCACTTCCAAAAGGAAGAAAACTTGTTAGATGTAAATGGGTCTATAGAACTAAGTATGCATCAGATGGAAGTGTTGAAAGACACAAGGCTCAACTAGTTGCCAAAGGATTTTCCCAAGTTGAAGGAATTGACTATAATGAAACCTTTTCCCCTGTAGCAAAAATTAATTCCATCTGCCTTGTTATTTCCCTTTCTGCCTCACATAAATGGGAGGTCCATCAGATGGATGTTAAATCAACCTTCTTGCACATATATTTTCAAGAATAAATCTACATGGAACAACCTCCTGGCTATGTCCAAAATGACTCTATCCTTGTTTGTTGCCTCAAGAAATCTCTTTATGGTCTCAAGCAAGCACCCCGAGCTTGGTATGCCAAAATGGATAGTTTCCTTATTGCCACTAGATTCTATAGATGTCATTCTGATTCTAATGTCTATACCAAGAAAGTAGGAAGCCATCTCATAATCCTTGTCCTTTATGTTGATGACCTTATCATTACTGGTAGTGACTCAAAACTTTTAAACCATGTGAAAACCAGCCTTAAGAAGAAATTTGAAATGAGAGACTTAGGTTTTTTGCACTATTTCCTTGGCCTCCAAGTTTTGCAAACCAATGAATGAATTTTTATTTCCCAGTCTAAGTATGCTTGTGACATTCTTCGTCGCTTTCACATGGACAATTGTAAACCAACCCCTTCTCCCTTCTAGTGTGGAGTCAAGATTTTTTCCACCTATACTTCTCCTGAAGTTGATGCCACCCTGTACCGTTAGTTAGTTGGTAGCCTCTTATACTTGACTCATACCCATCCTGATATTTCCTTTGTTATTGGTCTTATTGCATGATATATACAAACACCCCATGAAATCCATTGGAAAGAATCTAAAAGGATACTTCGCTATGTTCGTGGTACAGTTTAGTTCGGGATTCATTATAGTTCAGGGGGGACTCCTTTATTGGTTGGTTTCACTGATTCAGATTGGGTCGACGACCCTAATGATTATAAATATACTGCAGGTTATGTTTTTAGCCTTGGTTCAGGACCTGTCACTTGGGCCTGTAAGAAACAACGGGCTATTGCAATTTCTTTAGCAAAAGCAGAATACCGAGCAATGGTAAATGCAAGTCAAGAAGCCCTGTGGCTTCGACAGATCCTTTCAGAGTTTGGATTCCAGCACTAGCATCCGACCATCCTTTGGTGTGACAATTATAGTGAAATCAAGCTTGCCAAAAACCCAGTTCAACATCAGTGTAGAAAACACAACAAGATACACATGCACTTCATCAGAAAGCTAATTCATGATCAAGTTATTGAAGTGCTCTTTTTCCCTACAAAAGATCAAGTTGCAGACATTTTCACAAAGTCTCTTACATAAGCGAAGTTTTTCAAACTTTGATCTATGTTAGGAGTTCAGGAAGTTGTCATTAAGGGGGGATAGGCTCTGATGCCTCCTTCCTTCTCCTATTGTGTCACTATTGTAAATCCTTCAATCCTATCCCAAGTTGTTCTTAAGGGGGGGTGTTAGGATATTTAGACACTTGTTAGTTAAGATCTACTTGGTCTAATATGTCGTTAGGTAAAAGTGTGTTTCTTTAGTATGCATTTGTAGTTAGAAAATCCGACGGTCACGATATGTTCTCGACATAGAGTGATCTGACAGTTCATACTCTCCTCGATCTAAACAACCATTGATCTGTGGCTTAACACCCGATTGGTCCATGATCTCTATTTAAAGAGCATGGAGGGTCATTTGCCGATGATCGATTGTGAGAAACTCTCTTGTAAAATATCTCTGTAATTTTTTTATTTGCATTAATAAACTGCTCCAAGTGGCCATGTTGGTTGGGGCCGTGGATGTTTCCCCGTAGGGATTTTACCATGTGAAAACATCGGTGTGTTGATATTTGATATGGTTATCTGAGTGGTTACTGAAGGTGTTCATCCTCTGTTGGAATACCTGTGTTGGTTCATCCTCTATTAGAATACCTGTGTTGTCGAACAATGGACCATTGGGCGATGGAGTCATAAACAATATTCTCATTGAAGGAATTTAAGCTCCCTATCATAAAAAAAAATTGTTTAATGATGAAGAGAAGAATAAGAGAATAACATAAAGATGGATATTCTCTTAACAAAGATCCTCTCTGATTAGAGAATACAGATGTTTCTGAACAATAAACAATGATAAATAGGTGATCGTATAGCAGATCCTCTACGGCATCAAGAATCTATCAATCAAAGGCAAATTTTAATCCTTAAAATCAGCAATATGTTCAAACAAGATGAAGAATAGAACATAGAACATAGAAGACAAATCTGATGAAAAAACTCATATGAATCTTCAATAACATACAATTTACAACCACATGCCCCTCCGGCTTACAAACTGAAATATAAATTCATAAACATTTCTCAAAACCTCCTCCGTACTTGGGTTGAACACCCATCCTCATATCATTCAGCTGATGTATTTATAATAAAAACCGTAGACCACCACTAGGAGTGCGAACTAGCCTTCTTATCCTAGGATTTTCTAGTGTCGTGTGTCTTCTCTTATCTGTCATGTTCCTTCTATCGGAAGGAAACTCTGGTCAGTATGGGACTGCAAGAAAAACTGCCCTCTGTGGTACTTTGGGCTGAAATATTTTGTCTCCTCGGTCAGACTCCCCATGCTTCCATTTAAGGGGGTAGTGGATTTTTCAACCACTAGTCCTTCTTTCATTAACTGATTTCTCCTTGGGATCAAGATGAGGCTTAATGCCTAGTTTGTTGCCACATGTTGCTCTCGGATTGGACCCTATATAAGCACGTGATTGTGGAAGTTTTCAAGGGTGTTTTGGGTCCACACCGCTTCAACCCCCCCAATCCACCACAAAATTACACGTACATCTTCCGCTATACCATGGTTTCAATTGTGGGACCGCTCTAGAATTTCAACATTCGAAAATGTTCCATCCCCGCTATGAATCGTGGTCGTCGATCTGTTGCAATCTGCGATCTAGGTAACCCTACTATTTTAGTGCCCCCGCTAAAATTTATCTATCTTCCAACTCCATAATACTTTTAATCATGTTTAGATATGGAACCAAATTCAACGTTTGGGAGCTTTGAATGTTGAGAGAGAATATCTCCCAGAGAACGATCTCCTGAATATGACGTGGTGGCCTAACATCATTACACACCTATTGATGGATGAGCGCCATGTGTCTTCAACACTTTGGCACTTCGGGCTTCGGGAGTTCTGGATTGTGAAGCATAAAAAACAATCATAGTGATGTGGAAGCCTAAAATGAATGCTATGCATCCTCGGTGGATAAGTACCATGTGTTGAGTTGAAAAGAACCCGTGGAGTGGTATGGCCTGAAGCGATGTGGCACCCTGACGTCACTTTGGGACTTCGACATATTTGGATGGAAATCTCCCGAAGTAACTTTCTCCCAGTTGACGTGGTAGCCTCTCATCACTTCAGGACTTCGAGCTTCAGGATATTTTGAACATGAGAATGAATATCTCTTGAAGTGACTTTCTCCAAGTTGATGTGGTAGTCTCTCATTACTTTGAGACTTCAGACTTCAGGATCTTTTGAACGCGAGCATGAATATCTTTCAAAGTCATTTTCTTCTGGTTGACATGGCAGCCTCTCGTCACTTCGGGACTTCAACACTTCGAAACTTCGGGGCTTTTGTCTGGTCATTAATCCTTACATGATTTTGAAACTCTGAATGCACAAGAGCCATTCATATGAAATGCACATGGGATATTTGTCGTTGAAAATTGAACCTGCCTATTTTCTTGTATTTCAATCTCTAAATGGACTGCTCTGAATGTTGCATTTTGCTCATAGTTTTTCCCTGTGCATACAACATACTTGACCAACCTGACTTTATCAACTAGAAGAGGAAAAATTATAGGAAGGTATGCAGAAAAGATAGAGACTCGGTAGAGGTGTAAACCTAGGTCTTAACAATAACTACATACGACCCATGACAAATTTATGCGCTAACACCTTCCTGAAACTCTTCTTTAACTATTGTTGGCCCTTGACCAAGATTTGGAGAACCTTGTGTTAGAAAAACAGGACCGCAGAGCAATAAAATAAAACAAATGCGGAAATAAAACATAGAAGATACACAATACAAGAGAGACACAGATTTATGTGGTTCACCCAGTGTGGGCTACGTCCACCAAAGAAATTGTCAAGTCCTTTCTTTATTATTATCCAACAAAATAAAGGGATACAACCTACAACAAAACCCGTTGTAACTTCCTCTTCTTTCTCTCATAGTATCCTCTCTCAGAATACAATACTTGCCAACCTACATAGCTGCAATACATTTCCCTCATAAAAGAGGGTTGCCTTCTAGGGAAAAAAACCCTAACATAATCTCTATCGTTAGATCTGTGACCTTATAATGAACGGTCCAGATTTACAATGAAATTACAATATACTTTTACAAGGCAATTTTTTCTTCGGGGGCTTCGCCCCCGAACCCCCGCTTGCCCCCAGCCAGAGGCATATCCCCCCCGGACCCCACAGAGGGGGTAACCCCCCTCTGCAATCCCCCGTGTGGAAGAGTGTACATACTTCTGGGGTGTAAATACTTCATGGGGTATAAACACGGCTGAAAGTAAAAAACCTCTAAATCAGGCTCCACAACCAACAATCTCCCACTTGGAGACTGATCTCAACAACTCCACCGCTGCTATATATGTTGGACTCTGAACCTTCTTGGACTTGGCAAATTTCTCATCTTCATATTCATTCTTGAAGACCAATTGAAACTGAGCAAGAACTCAGTTTCTCCCTGGTTACTTCCTTTGTTAACATGTCTGCAGGATTCTGGCTAGTGTGTATCTTTTCCAGCTTCAATTGTCCATCTTCCAAGGCAGATTGTATG
>ML800833.1:38068-55130 GCA_009831015.1 Picea engelmannii
GCCCTTTCCTCTATCCTTTTGTCTTCCCCTGTTCTCCATGTTCAACACATTACCTGATGTCTCACCTGTGCTTTTCCGTTGCATTTCCTCACTAAGGATAACACCAACAACATCATCAAATTTTAAAGTATTTGAACCAGAGAAAGAGTTACTTACATCCATAACCAAGCCATTCCATCTTTCTGGAAATGAGCACAAGATTAGAAGAGCCCTAACCTCATCATCAAAGTCCACTTTTATAGAACTTAGTTGATTAGTAACCGTATTAAATTCATTTAAATGATTTGCAACAGACCCACCTTCCGACATCTTCATATTAAATAATCTCTTCATTAGAAATACCTTATTGGATGCCGAGGGTTTTTCATACAATTTGGCCAATGCATCCATCAAACCCTTCGTTGTCTTTTCTTTCGAGATATTGAAAGCCACCAACGCTGTCAGGCTCAACTGTGTCGTTCCCAGAGCCTTTCTATCAAGAATCTCCCATTCTTCGTCCTTCATGGCCACCGGCTTCTTTGCTACTCCGCTCAATCGTAGGAATAGATCCTTCTGATATAAATAATCTTCCATCTGCATCTTCCATAACTGGTAGTTTTGGCCATTAAATTTCTCGACCCTAGACTTTCCATCTTCCGACATTGCTCCCACTCGAACCAGGAACCCTCTTTTCCTGCGAGTTACCTTATGCTCTGATACCAGTTGTTAGAAAAACAGGATCACAAAGCAATAAAATAAAACAAATGCGGAAATAAAACACATAAGATACACAATACAAGAGAGACACAGATTTACGTGGTTCACCCAGTCTGGGCTATGTCCACCAGAGAAATTTCCCGTTCCTTTCTTTATTATTATCCAACAAAATGAAGGGATACAACCTACAGCAAAACCCATTGTAACTTCCTCTTCTTTCTCTCACAGTCTCCTCTCTCAGAA
Source organism: Picea engelmannii (assembly GCA_009831015.1). Taxonomy (NCBI): domain Eukaryota; kingdom Viridiplantae; phylum Streptophyta; class Pinopsida; order Pinales; family Pinaceae; genus Picea; species Picea engelmannii. Next base: position 39,008 of record ML800833.1, read on the forward strand.
TACAATACTTGCTAACCTACATAGCCGTAATACATTTCCCTCATAAAAGAGGGTTGCCTTCTAGGGAAAAAAAACCCTAACATAATCTCTATCATTAGATTTGCGACCTTATAATGAACGGTCCATATTTACAATGAAATTACAATATACTTTTACAAGGCAATTTTTTCTTTGGGGGCTTTGTCCCCAAACCCCTGCTTTCCCCCAGACCCCCCAGCCAGGGGAATAGCCCCCCTGGACCCCGCAGAGGGGGTACCCCCCCTCTGCAGTCCCCTGCATGGAAGAGTGTATATACTTCTGGGGTGTAAATACTTCATGGGGTATAAACACGACTGAAAGTAAAAGACCTCTAAATCAGGAAGATAATCAGGCTCCACATGCAACACCTTGGTCATGTTTGACCATTTTTGGGACTTCGACAGGCTGGTCAAAGACGTAGCTCAAGGCGAAGCAGAGATAATGGGATCTCGACCCCTTCTTAGGGAATTTTTGGGTTTAGGGTTTATGTAACGAGTATGGGATGTCGGCCCATGGGTTTACCCATGTTTAGGCCCTTTTGTAATGTATAAATAAAAAACTAAGCGATGTAAGTAAGAGAGACTGAGGTGTGTAATGTGGCTGGTGAGATAAGTGCGAACAGTTGTGGATTCTCCATGCATACTGTGTGTTAAGAACTTGCAAAGCTAAATGCAAGTGATTGTAAGAAGCTTATGTGCAGATTGTAAGAACACTTTGTGCTTAAACCGAGCTCAGGGAAGGAGGATCTGGCAAGGTGCGCGGATATCTCCTATCCTATGTACAGTGTGTTCTTGTGGCTCCGTGCTTGTAGAATATTGGAAGAAGAAAGTAAAGAAGAGAAGAGTTGGCGGGCATAGCCCCACACTGGGGTGAACCATGTATATCTTGTGTTGTGGTTGCTTTGTGCATTATAGTTGTTATGTTATTGATGTGATTTATGCTTAGTGCAGTGATATATGTTAGATGCATTTGATATGATAGCTTAGTGCTTAGTAATGTGAATGAATGCTAGATCTGATCTATTTCTATGCGCTAAGTGTTGGATGTATTAGATCTTGTTGAATACTGCATTGTTCTGTAACTAGGGTTTCGAGTTGCGATGTGGAAAAGAGTTAAATATTGATTAATGTTAACTGTTAAGTGCTTTGTTAAGTATTGTAATCACATATATGTTTCCCAACTAGGTTTTAGACACTTGACTCCTGCAACCAACCCTGCCTCTACCTTGGGTGAGATTTCATCTACTTCACAGGTGTTGGCGAAAGGGCCAGTAGTTAGGGTTTTGTTGTTGCATTGTTGAAGCGTTGAACCCTAGGTCTGCCCCTATGCCAACAAATGGTTCCGTTGTCAGGACCTAAAACTGTGATTGTTGGGAATTGAAGAAAATAAAAATTTGCGCATAGATCTGTTGCTTTAGTGCATAGTATTCTACTTGACTGTGAAGCTCTATGATAAGAAGGAATCATATTTGAATAAAAGAGGTAAGATTTTAAAGCTTTGTGCTTTGAGAAAGGTAAGATAAGTGAAAATTTTTGTTTTGAAAGAATGGATCTATGTATGTCTAATAGATTTTGTCCTAGTCTGAAAACTAGGGCATAGCTAGACGAAAGAAGATTGGATATGAATAGATCTTATAAGAATAGTGAAAGATATGTTATTCCTATGCATAGAAAGAATGTTTGGACTAACAAATGGATGCAGGATCCTAGAAATATTTATTTGCAGGTTAGTTACTATGATCTCAGTGCATAGTACATGAAAGGTTGGGGGTCATTTAAAAGAAAGATAAGATTAACTTTTTGCTATAGTTGCATAAGACCGAGACATCTTGCTAAGGAATTCCCTAGTAGAGGTCCTAGTTGTCTTTGTTCTAAATCTATGGACCATGAAGTTTTGTATTTCCCTAGAATTATTTCTAAAGTTGAAAAGATGAATATGAGACAAGAAAACCATGAGACAGACCAAGAAACTAAGGATGTGATAAAACCCCAGAAAGAATCAGAGATTGTATTATTACAAATGAAAGAAACCCTGAATGATCACAGAGATATCAACTTATCAAAAATATTAAAAGAGAAGGAGTGCATAGAAACAAGAATAGGAGACTTCAACATAGACTGTGTTGTGGATGAGGAAACACAGGTGAATATCATGATAGAAAGAACTTGGAAAATTTTGGGAAATCCTGTTGTGGTTCCTTCATTAGGAGGAATAGGATTATTTACAGGAAAATTGATAACCCTATGTGGAAGACTTACCCAGACATCTATGAGTGCTCATGGAACTCTGAAAAAATAAGAATTTGAGATCGTTAAATTTTTTGAGAACAACGCCCCATTTGCTATTTTTATAGTAAAAAACTGGATTGAGAAAGATCAGATACGAAGGAAATAAGAAGAGGAGGATCTAGAACAGAAAAAACAATAACTAAGGGATTTCATGGCTAGGAGAATAACACACTTACTGAAATAGAAAGAGGGCCAATCGAAGTTGCCAAGGACCAGAGATCTAGATGACAAAGTTGAAAGAACATAGGAATACTGGAAACACCCGTATGTACAAGAGAGTAGAGCACCTACCCCAGAAAGAGAAGAAGTACTACCCTCGAACCCTATGAAAGACCCTCCATAGTGCGAAGTTACAATGCTAAGAGGAGATAAGAACGATAATGGAAAGAGGAAAGCAGTGACTCATATTATAGGAAAGAAAGCCATAAAGCTCAACAAGAAGAAAGAAAAGTTAGAAAAGTTGTAGGTCTTGGACAACTGAGAGGGGGGGTGAATCAGTTGTTACCGTGCTTAAACAATTATGCTTCTTTTAAACTCTTTGCAGAAACACTGAATGATGATCACATTAATGCAGGGAAATAAACAATGGTACATTTAGCATCAGTCACATATAAGAGAAACACAGAGACAGATATTTCCCGAGGAAACCCATACAGGGTAAAAACCTCTTTTTATTTATATGATAAGTAATAGTTACATTCTTTACATTATCATACATCTGAGCACCAACTCATAATGAGGCTACAACCTCTGTTTTGCAAGCTGCTACTTGTTGAGAGCACCAACTCTCTATTTTCTCTAGCACCCACTAGAAGGAAGCACCAACTCCCTGGTTTCTCTAGCACAAACTAGAAGGAAGCACCAACTCCCTGAGTGTTTCCAGCACCAACTGGATAGAAGCACCAACTTCCAATCATACAGGCACCAACCTATATAACAGAGAACAAGAGTTCTCCCTTGCACCACCCTTCCACCTTGGTTTCTCTGGCTGCAACCAGATGGAAGCTACAACTCCTTGTGTTCAAGCACCCACTTGAACCTCTGAGGACAACAGTCCTCCTGAGAACCTCCCAACCACCTTGAAATATAAATCTTTGCTACTGAAACTTATTACAGTGATACGATGTTCAACAATGGCTTACCAGACTCATCATTGTTCTGCTGCATTTCGTTGCTATGTCTGCCTCATTGCCTTTCTGCACACATCACTTGCGCTATCTGTTCTTCCACTTTTTATGCTCTGTTGCTCCATGTCCATTCACTTCACAGTTCCTTTTCTGTGCTATTTAGCTGCTGCACTCTCCTCCTTCTTCACACATGAATCACCTTCACCAAGAACAACCACAACAAACTCCAACAGCAACAACAACCCCATCTTTTCTCTATACCGTGTATTTATAGCTTCTGTGCACCTTGTGCATGCAATGTTCACAATGCCTCTGCATGCTGACTCTGCGGCATTATCCTCCACCTCTCGTGTGCTCTGTCTGATCATCATCGTGACTCTTCAGCTTCTCTGGTGGTTCACCCAGCATGTCCAGCATCACTGTATGTTATACTGATATTCCTAAGCCTCTTTTGCAGTTTGAGACTCTTCGTATTCTCTGTGACAGTCGAACTCACCTTATCTATTTCAGTTACAGGGCTCAAAGCTCATCAGTTTTCAATCACCTCCACGAACATCTTCATTCCTCTCAGAGACTCTTCACCTCCTCTGTCAGTCATCCCGAAGTGTCTTCGCATCCTCTGGTAGAAACCATCAATGGTTTCTAGCAGTTTCACTGTGTCGTGTAATAGTAGCCCTCAGATCTCCTTCAGGTTAATCTACGTCGTTGGATGAGATTTATTAATCTTGCCTTTAAATCGAATTTCGACATTTCGGCATTCCTGTTGCATTGTGTTCTTGCCTCTCCAAGTCGTGATCCCCGAAAATGAGCTTGGTTTCTTTATCTCTTTCCTCCATCTCTCACCGATGTGTCCAAGGGCTGTGACCATAGCCTTATGCATAAGGCGCTTTCGCGATTTCGCATTTCACGATTTTCGACACTATGCTCCATTGACCCCAAGTCAGCGAAATTTTGATCACTTGCCACATGTCCTGTGATTCCATGGTCCAGATCTAATCTTGATTCAACGGCTACGATTGAATCGCGATTTCACGATTTCGGCATTCTTGATGCATTGGGTTCTTTGCCTCTCTATGTCGCGATTCGTGAAACTCCGATATGGAGTTTGATCAACGATCCAGATCTAATCTCTATTCAACGGCTACAATTATATCACGATATCGGGATTCCTGATGTCAATAATCTTTGACATGTCCAACTCTCGATCCCTGATGCCTATCCATTGACTGGAATCAACGGTCTAGATCAAATCTCGATCTGACGGCTCAGATTACATCGTGATTTCGCATATCGCGAAATAGGGATTCCTGTGGTGAATGTTCTTTGACAACTTCAACACTAGATCCTCGAAACTCCGACAAGGACTGGAATCAACGGTCCAGATTCAACATTAATGTAACGGATTAGATTACATCGTGATATCGGGATTCCTGATGTCAATAATATTTGACATGTCCAACTCTCGATCCCCGAAACTCCGAAGTGGTGTCCATATGCTGACGTCACATGTGGATTGACACGTGTTGAATACTGCCACGTGTCACTCTGATTCGTGACTTACATGTGCCTGAAATGTTGAATCAGTATGACACTTGTCATTACCTGGTTGTGCCACGTGTTCCTAGCTGACGTGGCCTGCTGACGTGAGTCGGGTCGACAGTCTAGATCACATCTTGATCTGACGGTTCATATTCAGTCGGGATTTCACACATCGCGATTTCGAGATTCTTGATGTCAATATTCTTTGATATCTCCAACACTCAATCCTCGAAACCCCGGAATGGTCTTGGATCAACGGTCCACATAATCCCCTGAGATGGACAGTCCTCCTGCTTTCGGGATTTGTGAGCCCTCTACTCCTTTCACTTTTAAAGATTGTGCAGGTTTTCCTCGATCCAATGGTCGTCGGACCCTGCCTCAGATGTGACACCTGAGATATATCCTCCTCTTCAGCGTGCTCTTCTTGTCTTTATTCATATCTGACGGCCCTCATGCTGTCGGGAATTTTGGATGGGATCCAACGATCAGAAATGCTTCTCGGGCCTTCGATCTTTTTGTCAATGTTGTGTTGCCTTCAATCATTCGATCTTCCTGGACTCATCCTCTCTTTGCCTGTTGATCATCGTTGTTGTACTCAAGCCATCATCACTATTGTACTTGCCAGCGTTGCCTTCGATCATTCGATCTTCCTGGACTTATCTTCTATTTGCCTGTTGATCATCGGTGTCATACTCAAGCCATCATTATTGCTGTACTTGCCATCAATGACAAGCTTATGCTGCCTGTAAAACATACCAAACATCCTCTGCACTATCTCTTCTGATCTTATCGAGGTTTCTCTGCATCTTCTTCCCAAAATACTTATGGTGCCCATCTGTTACATTCTTCTTGTATTCATGCCATCTTCATTGTTGTACTTGCCATCAATGACAACCTGTTAAACATTTCCAACAATAGGAAGTTCCAGGGAGGACTTCACAGAAGGAAGGTTTGCAGAAATGGAGCTTCACCGGCATATCAGAACAACAAAGATTGGCACTTATCCATGACGAAGCAATATGATCGTTGGAGGCATCCTGAACATTAGCCCGACGCTCCAGAATGGCTTGAACCGTAGTTATGGCCCGAAAGATCGCCATTAGACTGTTGGGACCGCGCCATAACTGATGGAATTGCATTGATTAAGACGTTCCTGCATGTTGGAGGAGTCTGTTACGATGTTGTCTATTTATCCCATCGAGTGTTTCACTAAGAACACTTTTGCCAATTGTGATTATTTGAGCCCACAGAGAACAAGTTTCTTTTGTGCAGTTTCTATTGAGAGCTCGTCATCCATTCTGTTACTGTGATTATTTTTTCACCGACCTGCAATACCTAATCTGGAGCGTGCATGTCGTGTGACTTAATAAAAGTAGATAAATCCGTCAAAGAGATCCTCATAAACCTCATGAATGAGAAGGTCATGTCTACAGGATTCCAAGCTTCGTCGATGAGAGGAGTGTAAGCATCCCCGTCGACTTCTCATGGATCTAGACCATCCCGAGATGTGAAAGAGAAACGAACCAATCATCATGATAGCTTGGCGAATGCAAAGCTCATCCCATCTATCCTACCTAATTATATCCTGCCTCTAGTTGGCATGGTCAGTCGTGACAGTGTCCGAAGGGACTTCGACTACACCATGATCACTACGTGCCTCCTGAAGGGGATACACGTAGTTGGACTGTAGTTAGGACAAATCATGACGTTGAAGATCAATGAATTTAACTTGGGATATCATAAGAACCATGGAATTCTCACCCCACACAAGTACTTAAACAGGACCAAGACAAATAATTTTAAGATCATCCCCTAGCCATGGACTATGGACATCGCGAGGTCCACTATCCTGAACGTGATGAAGATATCACACTTTGGAAGGCATCAGGAGGTTAACACATGTGTTAAACTCCTATTGTCTTGCTTCCATGGTGGTTATTTGTAGCTGGAAAAACACATCACTATAGATCTGGTGTTGATCCATCGGATAACCGGGTTAAGCATGCAAGGACTAGACCCACAACAATTTTATCCAGGGAAGGTTGTAGATCGCGCCCTAGCACAGAAAATTAAAGATACCTATGGTAATGTGGAAAAGGGGAAGCGAGGCTACAAGGTAGCATCCATTCAAAATGGCACAGTGCACCTAGCTTTCCAGTTGATCGCTAGTAAGCTAGTAAGGAAGAACGGACCCAAGTAGGTCACAAGGTTTGTTGTTGACCTCACAGGAAAATGTGTGGAAGGGATACAAATGAACTGGGAGAGCTACCTCATCAACCAGTTAGAGAAAGACTTCCGTGAAGCTCAGGATCAGGGATATGAGTTCCACTTTAGTAGGTTTTTGATCCTCATCACTTTCATTACTTGGGAAATGCCAGAAGGTGCGACCTTCCCTAAGATTGAGCCATCAAAACCCTTATCTGCAAAGTTCACCACCCTCTGGTATTCGAGCAACATGGAGAAACAATGGTAGTCAAATGCGGTGTTCCACACCCACTACCTGCAGTTGAAGAGGGATATTGAGTCTTTCCCTCGGATGACGTCAAACACCCTACACAGGTTCAGACCATTTGTGAAGTTCCGCGCAAATAGACATTTTATTTATATCACTGCATGCATAGACGAACACAAAGAAGAGTTGCAGAGTTACTATAAACTCACAGAAGAGGACATGGAAAAAATCACTAAGGAATGGCCTGCAGAGTTCCTTATACCATTCAACCAGGAAAAACTATCTGACCCCAACCTCATCGAAAGTTCGGTGCTTACTCGCGAAGAGTATGATGCACCCAACAGTAGCAGAAGGAAGAAAAAGGAAGAGGTACAGAACCTTAACAGTGCATCAGAAGAGACTGCTTCAAACTCACCTAGAGGGGGAGGTGATGACAAAGTAGACAAAGAAGAGGACAAAGGAGAAGAAGACAAGAAGAAACAAGGCGAAGTAACACCTCCTAGGGACCCTATTGATGAATCTGAGACCTCCAAGAAAATAAAGGTTTCCCCCACGAAACCTACATCGCGGAAGAATTCCAAAGCTACTAAACCATAGATGCAAAATGTTCTCACGATGGATGACATAGATTTCATCATCGTCATCATCTCAGATACGTCATAAGACATCTTACAACACAATGAAGCCAAACAAGAGACCATGTATCAAAGCATTCAAGCAGAGATGAAAGGGATACAATAAGCCCTCTACTCCAGCCTCGCAGTGTCTACTTCGCCCTTGTCATAAGAAGGAACAGAGTTGGGAGATGAACCTTCCCAACTACATCGAATAACATATGTGACCGAAGTTCACCTTCGTCATGTTTGGAAATAAAAAGAACAGTTCAAAGATGCCTTAAAGAAAGAAAAAGAGGAACCAAGAGAACAAAGTTGGGTTGTGCAACAAGAAAAGATGACATCCAATCCAAGTTTGCAGAGGATAGAGCACAGATCCAGAAGGAGAAGGAACAACTTCTCACAGAGAATATTGGAGTTAAAGAAGCAGTCACTAGAGCACTTCACTCTGTGACAGGCTTAAAAAAGATGGAAGAAGACCAAGTGGAAATCCAATTAGGGAACCTTGTCGAAGCCATTCAGTAGCTCTAATAGAGGATAGAAGAACTGGAGTTAAAAGAAGTTCCAAGTACTCCACAGGAAGTGTGAGACCAGAGAGAAGAAAATGACCGAAGTGCAGTCCAGAGAATCAAGGCATTGGCCTTAGAATGTAATCAACTGAGTAGTCGAAGTGCGCATACTTATGAGCACCTTGCATAGGACCCTGAACTAAGGACACTGGAGGCCAAGAAGCACGAAGCAATGGTGCAAGCATACTTGAAGCCACTACCAGCAGTTGAGAAGATGAATTGATCCTAGGAACAGTGCACGGTTCAACAACAATTTCATGCCATATAGAGTAATGTCATGGAAGTGACCCAACAACTCTAGCCAATGCAGGATACAACTTGCATACATTTCGAGGAGATTGAAGGACGAGGTGAAGAATAGGAAAAAGTGGTCACCACAGTGGAACAACGCTTGGAAGTAACTATGACAGAGAATACCATTCAATATTTCATTGAGCAGGAGGCTTTTGCAAAGCAACAGGTCGAAGCAGCTCCAGCCAAGCACGAGGCATTTGAGGCAGAGTTACCCAAATCAGAGTGACTCGAGACGAGTCATATGTGAGTGTTGGGGGCCTGTTGGCCCTTAACCAAGATTTTTAGAACCTTGGTGATCCATATGGATATCGGTGGCCACCCACCTTTTCCAACTGGTTCAAAACAGTTTTCTGGCAATTTTGACAATTTACTATTTTTAGCAATTTTCACTTCCGGGGCTATTTTGAGGGCCTAAATGAAGGTTTTTCAGGATTGTCCCAAATAAATGACAATCTAAGGAATGATTGAGGCCCAAAAATGAATCTCCTCGAATATGCCTTTCCAATGGGCTATCATACGCCAAAAATGGAGATCGTATGCACAAGTTACGACCTCGGGAAGTTAATGTACTAACTTACCCAAACGAGGCCCACATGACTTTTGTCGCTTCATCTCCTAGGGTTAGGTTTTTGTATTTCTAGAGTTTTTTTCATTGCTGTTTATTGTAAAATTCCTTCAGAGCATCATTGTAAGGATCTTCTTGTGAATGAGCGCAACCGTCACATCTCTTCCCAGAGATAAGTCGCCACCATTCCAGCAAGCTTGTTTCCGCTGCATTTTACAATTTCAACTTATTTCATTATTGAATAGAAAACCATTTTTACTATATCTCTGTTATTTTGTGTTAAGAATCTGTTAATAATCCGTATTCATTTAGTTCTGCTCATAAAATCCGGATCACTTGGCCACGTTTGACCATTTTTAGGACTTCGACAAGTTGCTCGAAGGCAGAGCGCAAGGTGAAGTGAAGATCATGGGATCTCAGCCCCTTCTTAGGGAATTTTTTGGTTTAGGGTTTATGTAATGGGTATGGGATGTCGACCCATGGGTTTACCCATGTTTAGGCCCTTTTTTAATGTGTAAATAGAAAACTAAGAGATGTAAGTAAGAGAGACCAAGGTGTGTAATGTGGCTGGTGAGCTAAGTGCGAACAATTGTGAATGTTTTGTGCATATTGTGTGTTAATAACTTGCAGAGCTAAGTATAAGTGATTGTAAGAAGCTTGTGTGCAGATTGTAAGAAGTCTTTGTGCTTAAACCTAGCTCAGGGAAGGAGGATCTGGCGAGGTGCGCGCAGATCTCCTATCCTATGCAAAGTGGGTTCTTGTGGCTCTGTGCTTGTAGAAGATTGAAAGAAGACAATAAAGAAGAGAAGAGTTGGTGGACGTAGCCCCACACCGGGGTGAACCACATATATCATGTGTTGTGGTTGTTTTGTGCATTATAGTTGTTATCTTATTGATGTGATTGATGCTTAGTGCAGTGATATATGTTAGATTCATCTGATATGATATCTTAGTGCTTAGTAATGTGAAAGAATGCTAGATCTGATCTATTTCTATGTGCTAAGTGTTGGATGTATTAGATCTTGTTGAATACTATGTTGTTATGTAACTAGGGTTTCGACCTGCGATGTGGACAAGAGTTAAATATTGATGAATTTTAATTGCTATGTGCTCTGCTAAGTATTGTAATCATAGATCTATGTCCCAGCTAGGTTGTAGACACTTGAGTCCTGCAACCACCCCTGCCTCTACCTCGGGTGAGACTTCATTTGCGTCACAGGTGTTGCTGAAAGGGTCGATAGTTAGGGTTTTGTTGGTGCATTGTTGAAGCGTTGAACCCTAGGTCTACCCCTATGCCAACAACTACATAGATGAAATCTCTCTTACAAATATATCTCTTGGAATACCTTGAATCTTTCATTGTTTCCCTTCTTCATTAAGACATGTGATTTTCTTGTTGTAACAGTCTAGGAAAACATGGTTTTTTACAACCAATCCATGCCAATTAGACAATAATATGAACCGAATGGTATGATGTTTACATCCACCTTTGTTTTGAGTCTATTCATGTATATTTAACATTCTTTAAACAACTCATTGATCTTCCTCTTAGCCCCGGTGGCAAACTAAACTAACCAATATTTATTATGCTTAATTTTTTGCAAGTGAAATTTTTCAACAATGTTATCATTTATGTAACTATGGCTAGCTCCATAATCAATTAAAATAAAATCACTATGGGTTGGTTATCAATCTTTCCTTCCACTTCAATCATGGGGAATTGATATTATTCTTGCTTATTGTTCAAGGCTACATAAATCCTTGGCATGTGTCCTCCCATGTCTTCCATTGTTTCGTCCTCTTGAATGTTGTGGAAAGTTCTCATTATTTCTCGTTTGTGAGGGAATTACATATATAAGTGATTTCCCTCACATCCCCAACATTGAATAGGATGTTTCCTTAGCATTTTCCCAAATGAATCTACAATATTGTACTTATTTTTGGATTCCTAACCTTACTAATTTTCTTAGGTGTTGTTCCTGAGAAAGGGTGGCTTAAAACCTTTCTACCTTTGATCATTTTTCCCTTTCATCTTTTCATTCTAATCCTTTTGGAAAACTGGCTTTCCTTTTCTTTTCTCATAAAGATTCCTTGCTCTCCTTATGGTCTCCTCCAAGGTCTTGGGGTTATCATATTATATCTTGTCACTATAGAGTGAGGGTAAACCACTTAGAAAAATTTGAACTTTGGCCTTCTCATCCTTGATGAAGTCAACATACTTCAACAATTCAATGAACAACTTCTCAAATTCCTCCATTTTCATGGTTCCCAACTTGAGTTCAAATAACTCCTTCATCTTTATTTCATAGTAATTTTAGGAAAAATATTTCTCTTGGAAATATCCTTTGAACTACCTCCATGAGATCCTCTTCTCATCAAAGTTCTTGGATTTCTTCAGTGTATCCCACCACATGGTTGTCTTTCCTTGCAAGTGGTAGGTGGAAATTCTAGCTTCTACTCATGAGGGGTAATCATGCAACAGGAAATATTTCTTCATTTCCAGCAGTCAAGCCTCGACCTCTTCACCCTTCCTGTGCTCACCATTTAAATTTAGTGTCTTAATATTCAATAGTTCATCTTGCAATATGTATGCCTCGAACCTTCTCCTTTGACTCATGACAAAAGACACACTTGGGTTTCTCCTTGGAAATGAACTTGTATGAGTTATTCTAGTGGAATTCCTTGGGGAATGATGGCACTTGCTCATTCTTATTGACCGCCTATCATTTCCACGATCATCCCTTTTGCTATGGGATCTTGATCCTAACACTTGTCTAGCACTAGTTGTTTTCTTAGTTCCAGAGTCCTTGTTAACTTGCTTATGTAACTTTTTTAAGATCTGAATTATATCTTCCCGAGCCTTCATAATCCTTTCATTATTAGCTCTATATTTGTGCACTTACCTATGCAGACTTCTCATAGTGACAGACTATTACCTATCCCTTCTTCCATTTGACTTTGTCTCATCATTCCCCATGCTGACATGCAAACCTATGACCTCTTCCTCATGGTTGTAATATTCTTGAGCATATTGCATAACTCTAGTCCTCATATAAGAACCAAAGTTTCTTTCATGTACCTCTATTTCTACAAGAAATGTCCATGCAATAATTATTGTTAGAAACATGCATATCATAAAACATTCCATCCATTAGAGCATAGGTTATTTCTTCATCAATTTATGGACGACACATTGCATCAAATCAAAATTTTGATTCCCTAGATGCATTCCTCACTAAAACATCTTTCCAACATCTATACTCATGCATCAATATGAATTATGAGCGAAAAGTTACAACATTTACATGTTGTAATTTCCACTCTTTTACTGGTACATAAATCTATTTATTAATTTATGAGAAAATATTTTTCCCAATTCAAAATTATGGGTGGACATATTTCTTCTACTCCTCAACACCTTTCCATCGACTCTTCATTTTCTCAAATCTGATCCCTGAGGTGAAAGTTATGGTCCAGAGAAGTTTAGGTTGTTTTACCCAAATTACTCCTATATGCTACAGGTGTGCAATTTCTCTCCCAACACATTTTCAAGTACCCATAACCAAAATATGATTCCACTGCTGGATTCTATGGGTCATAATATTTCCATCGAATTCTCCTGTGACTCAAACCAACTTCTGATCATGGAGTTATGTCTTCTTGAAGTAAAATTGGTGTCAAAATTTTACCCTCACTATTTTGGTTGTAACTCTCTCATACGAGCTTTGTTATACGAATATTTTATCTCATTGGATATATCTCTATGAGTTCTTTTATTTGAGATGAAAATACATAGTGCACTTTTTTATATTCTATTCATGTGGGTTTTGATTCACTAAAAATGTCCTTTAGGGCCACAAAAATACCCCGCAAGTTAATGACCTTCAAAAACCACAAAAAAATCGCATAAAAATGATAGTTTTACTACAATAACAACCCTTTAAATATGAAGTGTTGATCTCAAATCGCAACAAATCTGAGCCAATGATCTTCTCTACATCAGTCATCGATGACCAACATTCTTCCTTGGGTCCACACCACACTTTCTTTGATCTATCGATGTGACCGTCGACCATCAACCCAATCCCCTGACAACTGATTTGTGCACAAATCCAAATAGGTTGATTCGATCGTCGACCATAATCCCATTCTCTCTACAACCTATTCGTACAAAACTTCAAATCGACTAATTTGACCTTTGACCATCGACGATATTTGTTGGTGAATGGAACTCCTCACTAATTTTTTTTATGCTCGACCATTGGCCCATAGACGATCCCCGACGACTGTCCAATACACTTTCCCAAATCAGTCGACTTAAACATCGTTCATCGGCCACTTTTATTGGATTATGTGGAAATTGTTGACATGGCATGACACATGGGTGTTGACGTGGGATGACATGTCACCCTGATGTTTCAAGTTCAGTGACATGTCACGACACATGGATGCGATTGTGGCATGACACACGGATGTTGATGTGGCATGACATGTCATTACCATTTTCCCTCCACCAGACATCGACCGTTTCTCTTGAACGACCCAAACACCTTGTCGAAGTTTGATGCCAAACCATAGACATGTCGATCATTGGTGACTTTTCTTGCTTGATTCGAAACACTTCACCGAATCAACCGATGCCCGACCATCAACCCATCGACCATCGATGAATTTTTTCATAAATTGAAAATACTTCATAGGATCCAACTAACGTCGACTGCCATCCATCGATGGTCAGAGATGTCCTTTGGATGAACCAAACCATTAGCCATTTTGGCCAACTTGACCATTGGTCGTCGGTGATTTCTCTTGGTGAACTTCAACACTTGTAAAAATTTTGGACCAAAAACCCCGATGAATATAATCCATCGATCTGATCTCTTTTGAAACCCTTCCAAAATGAATCCTAGTCATCAATTTGATTAACCTTTTAAATGACCAAAACAAATATAGGCCATCGATCTGATCCATTTCCCAAACTGTTGAAATTAATCACAACCATTGATTTACTCAACCTTTCAAATGATCGATACCTTATGGTGTTTTTTTCAATTTATCATAGCGAATCTTCGTCTTTGATATCGAGATCAAAAGAGATCTCTGTCGTTGACTCGCCAAATTTCCTGTAACCCTTCAAGTAGTCATTAATTCGACCATTCCAGGCTGAATTTCAATCTACAAGTTTACCGCTCTACTCCATTAACCTTCTTAAACTCTACAGATTCATTCAAACTTGTATTTTTCCTAGGGATTTGGGGATTTCTCTCTAAATTCTTTGTTTCTCCCCAAATTGGTCCAAAAAAAAAGTTTCAACAACGAATTTCACCAATTCACTCTGGTTTGAGCCCATCCAAGCCCGGTGTTTGAACCAAAGACTATGATACCAAATTGTAATGTTCCCCAACTCAACTGAGGGAGTTCATGGTGCAGAATACTCATAAAAATGGAATTATTTTACTGTTAGTCGATTTACTATAGCTTACAACTACGAATTTAAACCAAATTTAAGTAATGTAAAAGAATCCATTCACTTGATGCATCTAAAACATGCTAAATTAACATGAATGCAGTCTAATAATTCACCACAACATCATATAATCATTCCTAAATACACAGATTTCATGCACAACAATTAAACTCATAAATAACACATAAACAAAATTAAACACATATATTTTATTACAAACATGCAACCAACCGCTTGGGATGGATGTTCCACCCAACTATAGATTGATTGTTCCAAATTTCAATAGCCAGTTACCCCCAAGCTAAGGTTAGTAATCCACAAAAGAGGGTGGTCTCTCACAGTCCACTCACAATTCATAAACTCACAACCCACTGATATCTTCCTACAACTATCTTGATTTTCCACCAGCTCTCTTCCTTTTGACCTGCCCAACCCAAGGAATATACCCCTTCACATATCTTAGTCTCTCGAGAATCACATTCATTTATCATGGTCTCTATGGCACAGGTAGGTAGGAATATCTGAGTTGGGAACTCAAGGGAACTTGGTGCTAGGAAAACTACTAGAAAACCAATAGAAAACACTTGTTGTTTTAGGGTGTAATAGCCAAATAGATTTAAACATCAATTTATTTCTTAAACTAAGACATTAACTTCATAACAACATAATAATCTTCATAATAGTAACTTCAGTAACTTAAATTTAACAACGAATAATAAAATTTTCTAACATAATAAAACAATGCATAATTTTAAAGACCTGAACCTGATGCTAATAACCTTTCGTTTGTCCGCTTGCCTTCTTGACCGCTGTTGCACTTTGTAAACATTGCCCAAAACCTAGTTCCACCCTGCCAACTAGGTAACTTCCTAGCTCCAGGATATCATATGGATATCCTAGCCCCCGTGCCCAAAACCTCCAGCAACCCCGGTGCCTGACTGATGCAATCCCCACTCCAAAACTCCACTCCTCTCTGCAAAATCCAAGAGCCCTCAAAATCAATCCCCCGTCTCCCCCGTCGAATGACCTCCCGTAAACCTCCTTCCTCTCCATATTCCTCCTTCACTGACTTCCCCCTCATTTACTTCCCTACCTAACCCATTTATTACCTTATCTTATCCTTTCGTCCTTAATGCCCCTTATCCCCTTTATTTATTATTTTATCCCATATTTAATGTCTTACCCCTTTG
>ML800833.1:55180-84651 GCA_009831015.1 Picea engelmannii
CATGAATAATTAATTAATAATAAATAATTAGTTAATGTTATTTTAAGAAATAATTATTGTTTAGCTAATCTTTTAGGACAATTATATTATTAAATTAATTATAATTAATAATCATATACATCTATTTAAGCATGGTCATTACATAGGGCCACTCGCACAAGAGTTCACTCTTCAGTCCTAACAACCTTGATCTTTAGTTTCCGGCTCCAAATACGCTCCAATATGCTCCAACTTGCTCTAGAATTCATCCTCCATGGCTGCACCAACTCCAATATCTCTTACCTTCTCTCTACTTGCTCTTCATGCCAAAAAACTCAATGTCTAAAACTGTTGTCCCAACCCATACGAATTTCATCTCTTTGGCTTTCCTTTCTTGACTCACACTCTTCTCCAAGTTGATTGTACTCAATCCCCATGTGCCCAATAACTTTGGGATGTGACCACTCACACCCACCCTCTTACATACATTCAATGATTGGCTTTGAGAACACTCAATAAAAAATTAGAAGGTTCATATACAAATAGAAATTTTAGGAAAAATGGGTTGGATTAATATTCATGTACATATCCCCCTTGGACCCTTCTTGGCCATTATCCTAGACTATCCCTTATGTTGTGGATTAATTCATCCCACCTATATTTTTCATGTCCCCTTAGCAGCTGCCATCACATTTTATTATTTAAACAGAGAAATACAATTCACATATTACATCTCTTGGTCATAGCCACATATTATATCTACATAAGCATTAATTAAATTGGGTATTATATAGGGGATATTACACTGGAGACTTCGAAGGTTTATCTTAAACTTTTCCCTGTATTTGAAAAATATTTTGCACATCTTCCCAGCTATCTTTGTTTGTCAGCAACTCCAATTGTTCCCTTTGTTGATGTTCATAAGGAACTTGTCCATTTGCAATCCTTTAGGAAGAAATTATAGCAAGAGGATAATAGATCCATATCTCTCATTGTTGGAATACCATGTTTTGGAGAAGTTTTTCTGATACCTGCAAAGTTGATTTAGTGTTGACAATAAACTGACCTATCTCATTTTTTAATTTAGAACTTGCTTTTTCTTTTCTTGATACAAAATGGATAAGGCCAGAATATAATATTTGTCTAATAAATTCCAATGAAAAGATTCTATGAGTAAAAAAGGCAAGAAAAATAAATGGTCGCAGTTTAGAGCCATAGATTCTAATTTCTGTATGGTTTTCAAAGATATGTCAATCTCCCACTCTCTTGTCAGGACTCAGATGTAACGGTTTCCTACAATATGGAAATCTTCTAGGAGATATCTCATCATGTATAATCTCATAAACCTTTGACATAAATTGGTTAACATATTATGAGAATCCATAATTTTGAATCTTTTTCTTAACCAAAGAAGTCTAATGAATGACTGAAACATGATTACCAATTTGATCTTCGATCTTCAACTCAAGATGTGAAAAAATAATAGCTTGGAAAAACGAAAGGATATAAACTATGTAAGATTGGTATCTGAAACTTATGAGGGTTTCAATCTCTGACAATTGATATAAACTAAAAATTGAACATACTTAAATTTAACTAAAAATTGAACATACTTAAATTTAGTCACAGGTTTTACTACAAATGGATAGATTGACATCATGAACCCTAAAATAATTTCATAAACAACTTGGTCATTTTATTTTCCTAAGATCACAAACATCATTTTAATAATTTGTTTTAATGTTACATGAAGTGAATTAGCTTCAAGAGCAACATCACATCATCTATAGAAACATAGAGGTTTTAACACAAACAAGATTGTAACAGAAAAAATATCTCTCAGAGATTTAAACCTTTGAAGCAATTATCTAACACAATTTCATTTAATATTTCATTCCCAGGATTTAATGAAAATCCTAACATCTTGGAAATTGATTGGGATTTAATTCGAAGAGGGAAAACCCACTTTTAGAGATGAGAGATATTTTAGAAGAGATATAGTTAGAAGCACACCAAATAACGAATTCAAGAAATTCATACACTTGGGGCACTATAAACCTAGCCATATTGGATTCCCACACATGGTAATAATTAAATAAGTCTCAGAAGTTTTGCATCGTTGACTGGTGAATTTCAAACAGGTTTAAGGATATAATAGGGTCGAAAACATCTTTATACCTATCGACTAAATATTATTCTTTAACTGTCAATGGTCTTTTAGTTCTCACTAACTGAAATGATTCCATTAAAAACTTAATGGCAAAGAGTAAAGGAATTTTGAATTACCCGGGAAAATGTTGCTTCAGAATATACTCTGGTTAAGTTGGAAGTTTCCACTGGTAAAATGAGCTTTGTTATTGACTCTGCACTTTGGTAAGTAAGGTTTAACCAACAAAAATTCTATTTTTAACCTTTGAAAATTAAACTTCAACACGTTACAGATTTAGAATGGTTATAAACAAGTAAAATAAAAATAAAAATGACAAAATTATCACTTCAACTTTCTCGCTTTTCCTACGTCACGTCCACGCCTCGACTTATTGTTAATTGTGGGCTGGAGTCTCGTGTGGTTACGTTAACCATGGAGGGGGGTGAAATTCATAATCGTGTGACACGTCATTGGAGTTCAAAATAAGGTTAAGTCCCCCCCGCTTTTGTTAACCATCGATCATTCGGGGGTATGCAATTAAATAAGGACCGTTGATCGAAATCTCCTATCACAATCAACCTGTACATCAAAACGAATTTTATTAATATATAAAACATACAATATAACTATATAAAACAAAAATATTTTTGACTTAAACTTATTAAATTTTAAACAATACGAAGCTTTAATTTAACTAAACTAAATAAAAACCAGAACAAGTCGATATTAAGCTTTTAATAATTCTAATAATAATAAAGTTCAAAACTTTATAGAACTAATAAAACCTAACATTTATGAAAATAAATAAAGTTCAAAACAAATTAACAAATTAATTAACTAAACTAATAAAATAAACAAAAACTAACTAATAAATCAACCCTTAATTAAAATTTATTGAAATAATTTTTTTTATTTATAAAAATCGATAAAATGTTACATTACTCTTAACAAACTCACAATAAAAGACAAATTTCCCATGCCTTTCATTGATGAGCTTTTGGATGAATTGAGTGGTGATCAATACTTTACAAAACTCGTTATCACTTCTAGCTACCACCAGATACATATGCAAGAGGAAGATCGCCAAGATTGCTTTTAGAAATCACGAGGGTCATTATGAGTTCTTGGTCATACCCTTTGGCATGTGTAATGCCCCCTCCACTTTTCAAAGTCTCATGAATCATGCCTTCTATCCTTTCCCCTGTCATTTTGTCTTAGTTTTCTTTCACGATATTCTCATCTATAGTAAAACCTGACAAGCCCATATCACCCATGTGGATCAAGTTCTCCATCTATTTTCTAAGCACAAACGTTTTCTCAAACAATCTCAATGTGTTTTGGCACCTTTGAAGTTGAGTACCTGGTTCATATTGTAGGAAATAATGGTGTATAGAAGGATCCTAAGAAAATTGAAGATATGAATCATTGGCCTTGCCTTAAAACTCTTAAAATATTGTATGATTTCTTGGTTTTAATGGGATATTATCTCAAGTTTGTTCGATATTATGGAAAAATTGAAGCGCCTCTCACTACTCTCCTTAAAAAGAACGCTTCCATTTGGATTTCAATAGTTGATCAATCCTTCCAAGCCTGGAAAGATGATATGTGCACAACCCTTGTCCTAGCACTACATGACTTCACCAAGACTTTTGTCCCAGAGTGTAATGCGTCAGGGAAAGGAATTGGGCGAGTCCTCATGCAAGATGGTACACCTTTGCATTTCACTAGAAAACAACTATAAAAGTGACATTTGGTCCAATCAACCTATGAAAAGGAAATGTTGTCTATTTTGCATGAAGCGGATCTTTGACATCCTTATATATTGGGGAAACGTTTCTAAATTAAAACTAATCATCGTAACCTGAAGCATTTTCTGTAACAAAGAATTTCATCCCCGAAGCAACAAAAAAGGGTTACTAATCTATTTGGATATGATTACGAGAACATCTACAAGAAGGGAAATGAATATGTGGTTGTTGATGCTCTTTCAAGGAAATATGAAGAACAAGCGTCCCTATTTTACCTTTCATCCACTATAGAAGAATCGCTTCAAGTAGTTTTCCAAGAATGGCTAGAAGACCCCATATTTTATATCTTCATCCAAAAATTGCAACACGGTCCTCAAGCTTCTCCATGGTAGTTTTGGAATAATGAAGAGCTTCACTATAAAGGTCTCATGTATTTAATAAAATGGTTTAATCTTAAATCAACATTGTTTTCTAAGTTTCATGCTTCACCCACAACTAGGCATTCAGGGTTTACCAAAACCTATGAATAGATAAAATGTTATTTTTTATGGGATGGTATGAAACACAACATTCACACCTTTGTGGTTGAATGTGATACCTATCAACGCAATAAGGGAGAAACAATCAATGCTCCAAGAACATTCCAACCGCTCCCAATTCCCCCTTATATTTGGAGGGATATTTCTATGGATTTCATTGTTTACTTACCTAAATTAGACAATAAGTTGGCCATCATGGTGGTAGTATATTGCCTTTCTAAATATGTTCATTTGTGTGTTCTTCAACACTTGTTCAGCAAATACATAGTGGATCAATTTTTTATGGATAATATATTCAATCTCCATGGCATGCCTCATTCTATTGTCTTTGACCAAGATTCAACTTTCACAAGCAATTTTTGGCAAAAATTGTTCAGGCTCTAGGGAACCCAATTGCACCTTAGCATTGCCTATCATCCCCAGACTTACGAACAAACTAAAGATGTCAACAAGTGTTTGGAAACTTATTTGTTGTGTTTTTCATCTGATAGAAAAAATCAATGGGATCAGTAGTTACCCCTAGCTGAATGGTGATACAACACATCCAACCATACTTCCACTCACATGACTCCTTTTGAAGAAGTCTATGGGAAAAATCCATTGTCGGTTCTCTCATACACGCTTGATGTCTCCAAGATTCATGAATTTGACAACTATATTACAGTCTGAGTGGCCATCCTCCGTACCCTCAAAGAAAATTCGGTCATGGCTCAGAATCGCATGAAGCAACAAGCACATCATGGTCATTTTGAATATCAATTCAATGAAGGGGACCAAGTGTTTCTTCATTGAAAACCTTAAAAGAAGACTTCACTCAAAGTTGAACATTGTCAGAAACTTACCCCCAAATTTTAAGGTCCTTATACAATTCTCAAGCAAGTGAGGCCTGTGGCATTCTAGTTATCTTTTCCTAGTCATTCTAAGTTCCATGTTGTTTTTCATTGAATCTCATGCTTAAATAAAGTGATTGGAACTAAGCTCCATACTCAAACAAGTTTCCATGAGTTGGATGAAGACGGTTCCATTTGATTCCAATGAAAAACATTCTTGGACTAGAGAAAGTTTTGTCTCCATTAGTGTACCATCAAGGAAGTGTTAGTTCAATGGAAAGATACAGCTCAAGAAGATGCCATCTAGGAGCCGACTACCATTCTACAACAATTTCCTCATCTCAAGCCTTGAGGACAAGGATTTTCTTAAAGGGGGGAGGGCATGCTAGGGATCTAACCACCCTAGCCCCTCATGTAGGTAGAATAATATATTTTTCATGTAATAAATACCGACATTAATTAATAAGGCCTATTCACTAATATGAACAAGCCTAATGTAAGAGGAATTTATAGAAGTTTCCGCTTCTAGAAAGATATTCCAATGGAATGTTCTTTAGAATATAGAATTAGTATAAATAGGAGTTGAAGGCATGATAAAGTCTTGTCTTGAGAATTATTGTAATAGAGCTATGATTTACTAGAGGTTGCCCCATATAAGAGGCAAGTGAACTTGGATTTCTATCAATAAAGGTATCATTTTCTGTGTTGTGATTCTCTATATTTTGTTGTTCCATCAATATTTATTGCAGTATTTATGTTTCTGTTTATTATAATATATCTGAGAAAGAATGCCCCTTTTTATGGCACAAAATCCCTAATGAGTGCTGCCTTGAGGGGAAAAATGGTTGTCCAAAACAATATTTCTATGTGGTTTCAGAGAAATCTTCCCACCATGTGTGTCCTCGCAAAAGACCACATACATACTTCTTTCATTCCAAAAACATCAATTGTCTTCCTTTGGAGTTTGAATGTATTGTATTGATAATTTCAAGGGCATCCTCTACAAGGTGGAGATGAAGCACTTGAATTCGACCACTCTAGTTTCATGTGAGAAACATGTAGACGTGGATGAGGGCAGCCATCACAAACCATGACTCTTGCTTCAATGGATTTCAGTATATCTACACTAGTGGGAAGGTCACAAGCCATGGGCAGAATCTGTGCACATTGATCGATCAGTGATTCCCTAGCCATCATTAACACATTCATTGCCACTTGAGGAGGATATTAACTCCCTCTCTGATGCCAAAAGCCTTCAATGTCTTCTTAAAATATTTTGATTATTTAATAGAATGTGGCATAAGCCAAATTTTGGGATTTCTACATTGTAAACTATGTACTTTGGTGATATGGCGTGCATTAAAGTGAATACTGTGAAAAAATAGTGTGAATGAATGCATGATATTGTGATACTTTTCATTCATTTTATTTTAATGAAAACTTTCCATCAACAAATGTACTCATATTTATACCTGTTCCAAATGAAACACACGCATTTTCATGATAAAAAGATAAACATGTATATCTGGGAATGGAGTAACCAAACCCAAGTTCAAACTCTTTTTAATTTTGATTAAATTAAATTCAATCTTTACGTTAAAATAAAAAGTAAACCTAAGCATTGTCATCTGTCTTTTTTTTAAGCTTTTGATTCAACTTCATATTAAATCTTCATTTAAACTTTAAATTTGTCTTAGCGTGAAATGTTTAATTTAGGTAAAAATCAATTTGTGTTAAAAATATTATGGATCTTTTTGAATGGAAAATATATTGATCATTCCACTCTTAATTGGAAGATGATTCTTGTTATCATACAAATGAATTAGTATTGACCAAAAAATAAATTAAGTATTTACCTACTCATATCATTTTTATTTAAATTGGATTACTAGTCTCTTGCACAAGGTTTGTATTTCTTTTTAGGTGTTGGAATTATTAATTCCTATTTGTTTTATGTCTAATTATATTTGTGATTTTTATTGTTATTGGTTGTTATTGGGTAGAATTCATATCTACATGTTTCTAAAAATTAGGGGGTTGTTAGATCTAGTTAGACATAAGAGATTTTCTCCAACTAGTTAGCTCCTAGTTTTGTGTGTGATTGAGATATTATCTCAACAAGTTGTTAGTGTGCCCATCTTAAGACAAATTTGAGGAATTTATATGTAACATTGTTTGATGTTAATAGAACACATAAATTCAATTTTGGAGTTTGAAATGTTGTCTACTCTCAATTCTCTACATAGTATAAAAAAGGCTTGGCTCCTTAATAGAAGGCCCAAGAAAATGTAAGCCTTTGAAGAATATCCATGGTAGGAATAAAACTAGTGTAAGTTAAAATTTAGTGTAAGTGAGAGTAGATTGTTTTATGAAATGAATGATATTGTGTGTTCAGTGGTTTGTGGGAATTTCAGTAGTTTGTCCATTGTTTTATGAGATCCATATTGGGGAGAGAATAAACACTCAAAGGAAGAGAGGCACTAGAGACACTAGAGTCAAGGTTCTTAAGAGAGGCTATGAAGAATGGGTCCTTTGTAATTAGAATACATAACCAACATTGATGGACTATATATAAGAATCTGCAATTCATAGAGGATTTGTCGATCATGGAAGATGAAACAATAGATTATGTGAGTGGGATTCAAGCTACTATTTGAGTAGGAGTCGGTTGTTGTCAGAAGAACCATTGACCAATTAGGAAATATCCGCCATTTCACAAGGGAAGGATGCAATCCATGTTCGTGTAAAGGAGTCAGCAAAGAAGTGTCAGAAGATTAATCATTTCACCTCCAAAAAGACGGCTTATCTTAGCTGATCGAATTTTGAAGAGTTACCAGTACCCATAAATTAATTTCCACCTCCTTGACCACTTTATCCATTTAATGATCGAAGAGTTATCACTACCACACTATTTCATTTTTTATTG
This sequence comes from Picea engelmannii, assembly GCA_009831015.1. Classification (NCBI taxonomy): domain Eukaryota; kingdom Viridiplantae; phylum Streptophyta; class Pinopsida; order Pinales; family Pinaceae; genus Picea; species Picea engelmannii. Next base: position 63,352 of record ML800833.1, read on the forward strand.
ATCGAATTTCAAAGGGGCAATGAACCATCAATGTCATGAAAAAGTCAAATTTGATTTAGGTGCAGCAAAGGGGCAAGTTAACCGACTAATTTCATGTGTGTGTGTGTGTGTGTGTGTGTGTGTGTGTGTAATTATGATTTTGTAATGGACAGATAGAGAGAAAATTGATAATAAAATTTTGAGAGTGTTAAAAGGGAATTTTATACTTTGTTCCTATTTAAATATGAGTTTGTAAACTCATATTAATGATCAAATTTATTATAGAGTATCTATTTTGTTGTATCATGCATACTATGTTTTTTGTTTGAAAACTTAATTTAAATTCATGTGCTGTGAAATATTTTGTTGTAGTTGTTATTGAGTTTTTAGTACAAAAGTACTAAGTTAATTCATTGTCGCAGGGAATGATTCATTGAAGTTATTTTGTTGTTGTAACATGAGTTTTGATTACTGTTATAATTCCCCTATTCTGCTATAACTTTGTTTTTGTTGTAATAGCCTTTTACTCTTTGTTGAAACAATTGTTGAAAAGGTTGTTGTAGAACAGAGTATCGATATTTGTTTATGATGCATGAGTGGTTCAATTAAGTTTTTGTTGTAATAGCTCTTTATTGTTTGCTGAAAAACGTGTTGAAACATGTGTTGAAACACTTGGTTGTAGCTTACATGTGTTGTTACACAGTGTTGAAACTCGTGTAGTAATTTTTCATTGTTTTCTGAAGAACTCCCTTGCATCCTTCATTGTGGTATTAGAGCTAGTAATATTTCTACTTCATCGTTGTAACTTAATATAGTGATTTGTAATTTGATTTAAAATGGCTACAAATAGTAATTTGGCCCAACCACAGATTCATGTTTTGCCTTGAAGAAATTATGATTCTTGGTTTATTAGAATGAGAACTATTATGCATTCTCAAGATCTTTGGGAGTTGGTCATTGTTGGTTATCCAGAGCATGTTGAAAAAGCAACAGAAATGGCTCTAACAAATCTTGAGCAGATTTTGTTGAAGGGGAACAGAAAGAAAAACAAGAAATCTCTTGGTCTTATTCAACAAGGCCTAAATGAAACCATATTTCCGAAGGTGTCAAGTGCAGTGTCTTCAAAGAAATCTTGAGACACTCTTGAAACCATCTATCAAGGTGTATCCATGGTGAAGATTGTCAAGGTTCAGAATTTGAGGAGAGACTTTGAAAATCTGAAGATGAAGGACCATGAGTCAGTCGATAGTTTCATGACTCAAGTCATGAATGTTGTGAATCAGCTAAGGCAGTATGGTGAAGACTTCTTAGACAAGAGCGTAATTGAGAAAGTTCTTTGATATTTTCCAAAGATGTTTGAATCCATAGTTGTACCCATAGAAGAATTTAAAGATAATAGTCTAATGCATATTGATGAATTAACTAGTTCTCTGATTGCTCATGAAACCAGATTGTCTAGATATGATAATTCATTAGAGAAAGCCTTCAAATCTCAATTGTATGTTACTAGAGGCAGAGGCAAAGGAATTTCTAGTAGTAGAGGAAGAGGAGGTTGATTTGTTGGTCAAAGGGACAAGAAAATGATTTAAAATCTTAGGAGAAAACTTAGCAGAATCCTCCTAGTTTAAGGGGGAGTAGAAACAGATCCTGGCAACAAGGAAATCATAGGTATGCTAAATCTAAGGTACAATGTTATTATTGTAAAAAAATTGGATATTATGCTAACAAGTGTTGGAATAAGCAAGAAGATGTTGGAAAACAGTCTGCGCACATGATAAGGGAGTCAAAGGATGACCAGAAACCCGTGTTTCTGACTTGTAATGTCACCAGAGAAAGTTCAAATGATGTTTTGTTTTTGGACAACGAATGTAGCAATCACATGAGTATAAATAAAGACTTATTTTCTGGTTTATATACCAATATTCAGTCTAAGGTAAAGTTGGGTAATGACAGTAAGGTAAGAGTTAATGGTAAAGGTGTGACTCATGTTTATACTAAGAATGATGAAAGAAGAAAAATATATGATGTCTATTATGTACCTGGTATGAAATGAAATATGTGAAGTGTTGGAAATATGATAGAGAAAAAGTATAGAGTGTTCTTCAAGAACAAGGTATGTACAATTTATGATAAGTTTCCAAGTAAGAAGTTGATTTCCAGAGTAGAGATCACAAAGAATAGAATGTTTCCACTTATTATGAGAAATGATCTGACTGACTCTTTGAATGCTAATAAAGCTAAAGGATTAGATGATTCATGGTTATGGAATTTGAGATATGACTATTTACATTTTGGAGGTCTACATTTGTTGCAGAAGAAGAAAATGGTCAAGGGGTTGCCCAATGTTCAACAACCAACAAGCTCATGTGAGAGCTGCATACTTGCAAAGCATCACAAGGATATATTTATTTCTAGAGTTTCGTACATGGTTAAATATCCATTGGAAATTCTTCATAGAGACTTATGTGGACCGATGCAAGCATCTTCATTGAATGGTAATGTCTATTTTATGGATTTTATTGATGATTTCAATCGAAAAACTTGGGTTTATTTGCTGAAGAAAAAGTTTGAAGATTTTGATATATTTAAGAGGTTTAAAGTAATGGTTGAAAAAGAGAGTGGAAAATATATTAAATTATTGAGATCAAATAGAGGAGGTGAGTATATGTTAATTGATTTCATGGAGTTTTGGGATCTTATGGAATCAATAGAAAGTTTACTACTCGTTATACTCCACAGCAAAATAGAGTAGCTGAAAGGAAGAATCAAACCATTATGAATATGGCTCGAAGTATGTTGAAGGAGAAGCATCTTTCAAATGAATATTGGGGTGATGCATTTATTTGTTCAATATATATTCTGAACATGATTCCAACTAAGAGTGTGAATAACCAAGTTCCCCAAGAAGCTTGGACTCGTAAGAATAACAACGTATCCCATTTGAGGAGTTTCAGGTGTGTAGCTTATGCACATGTACCTGAAGAGATGAGGAGAAATTTGGATGACAGAAGTGAGAAATGTGTCTTTGTCGGATACAATGAGCAGTCTAAGGCATATAGACTCTATAATCCTGTCACCAAGAAGTATGTTATCAGTAGAGATGTTGAGTTCAAGGAAGAAGAGGATCTGGATGGTAGTATTTATAAAATTGTTATAGGGAGAGTTGAAATATCCCATGAAGATGGTGATGGAGATGAGCAGGCCATACAAGGTGGACAATTGATTCCACACTCACATACACCTGCAATAAAAAATCTAGTAAGACAATCACCATGAGTCATCCCATCATAACTAAAAACGATCAAAACATATGAGCATGGAGAGCCATCAGGTCATAGTGGACAACACATAGGATCAGAGGTATGTGATGAATCACATCCTACTCTAGCTTCATCAAGAAAACAAATTAGAGGTCAGAAGACTAGAAGTTTAAGATAATTGTATGAGAAAAATGATGAAGTAGATCAATTTTCAAATTTTGCATTAATTGCATATGATCCTGTAAATTTTGATGATGTTAAGAAAGAAGTTTGGGTAGAAGCTATGAATGAATAAATTGATTCCATAGAAATGAATAACACTTGGGAACTTATATATTTACATGAAGATAAAAATTGTGTTGGTGTTAATTGGATTTACTAGACCAAGTTAAATGTTGAAGGTGAAGTTGAGAAGCATAAGGAAAGGCTTGTAGCTCAGGGGTTCAATCAACAACCCAGTATTGATTATAATGAAACGTTTGCACCTATAGCCAAGACTGATACAATAGGAATGGTGTTAGCCATTACTACTCATAATAAATGGTGTATGTACCAGATGGATGTAAAATATTCATTTTTAAATGGTTTTCTAGAATAAGAGGTTCATGTGAAACAACCTCTAGGATACAATATTGATGGACAAGAAGGTAAGTTCTACAGGTTAAAGAAAGTTAAAACAAGCACCCAAATTTTGGTACAATGGAATTGATGAATACTTGAAATTTGAAGGATTCAACAACAGTCCGAGTGATCCAACATTGTATACAAAGGTAAATCAAGAAGGTAGTGTAGATGACATGAAGATCACATCACAATATGTATTCAGATTTGGATAAGGAGAAGTAGCATGGGCTTCAAAGAAGCATCCCATTGTGACTTTATCATCTGCTGAGGCATAGTATGTTGCAACAACAATAGCTGCATGTCAAATTGTGTGGATGAGAAGGATTATGACTCAGTTGTTTCATGAACAACAAGAACCCACTCAGATTTTCTATGACAAAAATCAACCATTGGTCTATCACATAATCATGTTTTCCACAATAAAACTAAGCATATTGATACAAAATATCATTTTATTCGAGAGATGATAAACAATGATGAAATTTTCATAGATTTTTGCAAATCTGAAGATCTATGTGCATACATGTTTACAAAGGCCTTAGAAAATGAATTATTTGAAATTCACATAAAGAACATTGGGGTTTGTTAACTGTAATAATATTTTAGAGTTTTTTTTTTCGGTGAAATGATTAGAGGGAAGAATGTCAAAATATTAATCATTCCACTGCCCAAAACACGACTTATCTTAGCTGATCAAATTTTGAAGAGTTACCACCATCCAAAAATTAATTGTCGTCGCCTTGACCACCTTATCCATTTAATGATCGAAGAGTTATAACCGCCACACCGTTTCATTTTTTACTAGTTGAATTTCAAAGAGGCAATGAACCATCGATGTTCTGAAAAAACCATATTTGATCTAGGTGCAAGAAAGGGGCAAGTTAACTGACTAATTTCATATATATATATATATGTGTGTGTGTGTGTGTGTGTGTGTGTGTGTGTGTGTGATTTTGTAATGGACGTATAAAAAGAAAATTGATAATAAAATTTTGAGAGTGTTAACAAGGAATTTTATACTATGTTCCCGTTTAAATCTGAGTTTATTTTGTTGTACATGCATACTCTTTTTTCTGTTTGAAAACTTCATTTAAAATCCCATGCTTTGAAATATGTTGTTGTAGTTGCTATTGATATTTAAATACAGAAGTACTCGATTAATTTATTGTTGCAGAGAATGATTCATTGAAGTTATTTTGTTGTTGTAATATGAGTTTTGACTTATTGTTATAATTCCCCTTTTCTACTATAACTTTGTTTTTGTTGTAATAGCCTTTTCATCTATGTTGAAACACATGTTGAAAAGGTTGTTGTAGAACATAGTATTGATTTTTTTTTATGATGTAGGAGTGGTTCACTTAAGTGTTTGTTGTAATCACTCTTTATTGTTTGGTGAAACACCTACTGAAACAATTATTGAAACAATTGGTTGTAGCTTACAAGTCTTGTTACACATTGTCAAAACTTGTGTATTAATTGTTCATTGTTTTTTGAAGAACTCCCCTACATCCTTTAAGAAGAAGGGCCATTGTCTTGCACATAAGAGAGATCATGATGCTTTGATAGAACTATAGTTTCTAATCTTGATGGGAATAAGATCAATCAGATTGCTAATCTTCTAGTCAAGATTCACAACAGAAGCAATGATTTAGGGTTTTTATTGTCTTGGCCCCTTAGGTTGTTCATCCTCGTGGATGTCATTAAAATCAATCATTTCATTTCATCAAGAAAGATGTGAAGAAACGAGCTTCCTGTGACGTTATTGATGAAAGACTGTAGAACTACCAAATCAAGAAAGTTTTTAAAAAATCATAGTTGACTCCATGAGATTGAGTCTGTGGAGAATGTCTATAATGGGATTTGTTGCATGCTATACCTACTACTATTGTGGTCATAGTTTCCGCCATCAGAAAGACTAACGATGTTACACACCCCTGTACCTAGTTTCTGCTATCAATTAATGCATTAGAAAGAGTGTAGACTTGTGCCATCCTTTACATGAATATTGAGTGCATGATCTACTCTAGCATAGAAGTGTATTTGGCTACAACCGGATCATTGTTGTTGGTGATTCAAATTCCTACATAGGAAAATTCTGTCAATACAGTTGTATAAAAGAATTTTGTTGCCTGAGAAGTTGTAATGGCTAAGCAAGGGTGTTGTTTGGATGCAGATTGACTCACTGCATCAGATTGGAGTGTGAGATAGAAAGTATGTGGTTGTGAGGGGATATTTGAAATAAAATCAATGTTGACAGATACCAGCAGTTGTTCCTTAAACATTGTTATTGTTGAAAAGACAATTTGCAATTTATGAGCTGCCATAGTGAACACAAATTGCATATTAGGAGAGGTTGAAGTGGCAGGTTGAGGCTGCAGAAAGGAGAATCATGGGATCATGGACGATGTGCAGAGGATTGTCTCTTGTTTCTCTAAATCTGGAACTGGCGAAACAAGGGAACTGTCTCAGAACATATCAATCTACAGCTAAGGTGGGAATGCTTGTCGATCACGAAAATATGTTGAGTACATAGAGGGTTCTCTGGAACAAAAATAAAACTGAATTACAACAAAATCGAATCGACGACCCTTGCACTAGAAAAGGAAATTACAGAGATTCAAGCGAGGATAACAAGCAAGAAAACCTACGAGCAGTCTGGACGGGTTTTTTAGCTTTTGTCTTAGAAACCCATGAAACACGGTGAAATATTTGAGAATTGCAATTCTACAGTGAGTTCGAGTTCAATCTATCCTCAATGAACGCCTGAGAACGTCACCAAAATTTCCATAATTACAAAATCCATTAGGAGGGTCAGTGATTTGCATGGTTTTTTCCTTAGTCTGACTAAATAGTGAATGAAGGTCTTGTAAAACCCTTCTATTTCATAGTTGTTGATGTCTGTTAATGATGAAGTGAATATGCAGATGATTTTATTTTTTTCTATGAGAAGAGGAAATGCGTCATTGTCTGAGTTTTGATTTCTTGATCTGCTGAGACACCGTCAGGCTGCAGGTTTCTAGAAGCAGGCAGGATATCGAGTTCGAAGACTCCTGGTGTGTTTGTAGGGGATTTGAAGAAGGAAGCAGTGGAAGAAAAAATGGTGATAAAGTTCCTGAGCCTGGCCTTGGGAATCAAGAGATAGATGAAGTTGGATGAAGTGCCCAATAAAAAACTATTAAACCAAATACTTTTCCACTACGGGCATTTGGTGTAGAGACTAAATCACGGGGCTGACCTTCTCATCTTTCTATGGCTTCCCATAGGCTTCTTTCTGGCTCTGATTCAAGTATTTGACAACAATCCCATCCTAGAGAATACTCATATAAGCTAATGGGAATCAAGCCAGTCGTCAAGGGAACCCCTTTGTACCTAGAAATAATAGAGATTAATTGTGATTTGATGTATTCCTCTAAATCGAATAATGGTTCCAACCGTCTAAACTGAATATCATCCTATATAATGTACTCCTCAAATGATTTAATAAAATCTAGTGTGGCTTTGCTTTGATGGTGTTGGCCCTTGACCAAGTTTTGAGAGATCTTTGGTCAAGTTTGGCCTACTTTGGGACTTCGACAGCCTATCGAAGGAGGAGTGCAAGATGAAGCAGAAATCGCGAGATCTCGGCCCCTTTTTGGGATTTGGAATTATGTAATAGGTATGGGATGTTGGCCCATGGGTTTACCCAGGTTTAGGCCTATTTTGTAATGTATATATAGATGTCTAGGCAATCCAAGGATATATAGAGAATACATCTATGTGATGTTAGACAGATGGCTAAGTGCTAGATCTATGTGATCGAAGGATTGTAAGAGCTTTATGCATACTGTGTGAATCTTGCAGAGATGAGTGAAAGTGATTGTAGAAGGCTTAGTGTTGTAACCTAGCTCAGGGAAGGTAGATCTGATGAGGTGTGCGCAGATCTCTTGTCCTATGCGTAGTAGGATTTTGTGGCTCTGTGCATGTAACTAATCGTTTGAAGACAATAAAGAAGAAAAGTTGGTGGATGTAGCCCCAGGGTGGTGGTGAACCATGTATATACTGTGTTGCTCTGATTTGTGCGATGTCTTGATGTGTTTATGTCTTTACTTTCTAAGTGCTTTGATATAAATAGATAGATCTGTTTATGCTTTGTGCTAATGATGTATATGGATGTTAGTTCAGACTTATATGAATGTGCTTAGTCCTTGACTCTGCTAGATCTGATCTGTTCCTTTGTGCTAAGCACTGCTAGATGCCATATCTGGTTGACCACTGCGCTATACTGTGATTAGGGTTTAATTGTGTTGTAACTAAAGGACTGAATATTGATAAATATCACTGCAAAGTTCTCTACTAAGAATTACAATCACAGATCTGTGTCCCAGCTAAGGTTGCAGACACCTGAGTCCTGCAACCACCCCTGCCTCTACCTCAGGTGAGACTTCATCTGCTTCGCATGTGTTACTGAAAGGGCCAGTAGTTAGGGCTTTGTTGGTGCGTTGTTGTAGCGTTGACCCCTAGGTATACCCCTGTGCCAACAAATGGTTCTGTTGCTGGGACCGAAACTATGATTGTTGAGATTTGAGGAAGAAGAAGCTTTGTGCAAAGATCCAACCTAAAACTATGGAAGCTCTGTGCATAGATCTGTCACTCTAGTGCGTAGTATTCTACTTGATTTATAAAGCTTTGTGCTAAAGAAAAGAGGTCAGATCTAAAGAAAAGAGGTAAGATCTGAACGCTTTGTGCTTCGAGAAAGGTAAAAGTAAGAAATTTTTCTTAAAAAAAGGTAAGATCTGCAAGCTTTGTGCTCTGATAAAGGTAAGAATAGTGAAAAGTTCTAGATCTGAAATCTTTGTGCTCTGTAGAAGTAACATAAGTGGAATTTTTTGTTTCTAAAGTATGGATTTAGGTGTGTTTGATAGATTATGTCCTAGCTTGAAAACTGGTGCCCTAAAAGATGAAAGAAGGTTTGATATGCATAGATCTGATAAGAATAGTGAAAGATATGTTATACCTATGCATAGAAAGAATGTTTGGACTAACAAGTGGATGCAAGATCCTAGAAAGAACTGTTTGCAGGTTAGCTACTATGATCCTAGCGCATAGTACAGAAAGAGTTGGGGATCATTTAAAAGAAAGAGAGGATTAACCCTCTGTTACAGTTGCAGAAAACTAGGACATCTTGCTAAGGATCATAGTTGCAAAGCTATGGACCACGAAGTATTTGATTTCCCTAGAATGATTTCTAAGATTGAAGTAATGAACATGGGACAAGAAAACCCTAAAACAGATCCAGAAATGGCAGAACCGCAGAAAGAATCAGAGAAAGCATTGTTGCAAATAAGAGAAATGCTGAATGACCACAGGCATGTCATCTTGTCATAGATATTCAAAGAAAAAAAATGCCTTGAAGCAAGAATAAGAGACTCCAACATTGACTATGTTCTAGATAAGGAAACACATGTGAATATCATGACTGAAAGAACTTGGGAAATTTAAGGGAATCCTGCTATGACTCCTTCATTGGGAGGAATAGGGCTATTTAAAGGAATGTTGATAAACCTATGTGGAAAGCTCACTAAGATATCTATGAATGCCAATGGAACTTCGATAGAGGAAGATTTTGAGATTATTAAATTTATTGAGAGCAACGACCCATTTACCATGTTACTAGGAAAACCTTGGGTTGAAAAAGGTCAGGCCAGAAGGAAAGAAGAAAAATAAGTTTTAGAGAAAAAGAAGCAAGAGTTAAAAGATTTTATGACTAGAAGGATCACACACTTGATTGAAGAACAGAAGAACATATCGAAGCTATTTAACACTAGAGACTCAGATGTCGAAGTTGCAAGAACACTAGAACACCCACAGAAGATTGAAGTACCTATTCTAGATAAAGAAGAAGCATCACCCTCAAATCTTAGGAAAGAATATCAACAACATGAAGTAACTATGCCACAAGAAGATAAGAATCGGAATGGAAAAAGGCATACCGAGACAAAGCTCACTGGAAAGAAGGATAGAAATCTAAGTAAGAAGAGAGCTAAGATCAACAAGTTACCGAAGGTTCCAGAAGGAACCTCGCAGAAGGAAAATTTGTAAAATCAGAACTTCGTCGGGATAACAGAACAATGTCACATGGCACTTCGCCATGGCAAAGAAATATAGTTGTTGGGACTAATATAACCATTCGGTTGACCCTTTGAATAGTTCAAAAGGCATTTATGGTTTTCCACCAGACTGTTGGACCACACCATAATGAACAAACCAGAGTTAATGAAGCATTCTTGCCTGTTGTCGCCCATTGCAAGAGATCCGTTGCCAAGTTATCTATTTATCCCGTCACGCCATGCGTCGAGAACACTTTTTATAACCATGAATCTGAGCCCAGAGACTCAGTGATTTTTTACAGTGATCATTGCGCTATTTCCCTCTATCGGATTGTTGTGTCTAAGTTACTCCCCGAACCCAAGATTTTCCATCCCGAGCGTGTATGTTGGCTGAGTTCAGTGCTGCAGAGAAAGTTGTTGAAGAATTTTTGATCGAACTCAGGACTGAAAGAGTCATGTCGATGTCTGCAGGTGTACAAGCTTCATCGACGAGAACGGTGCAAGGCTCTTCGTCGGTTTCTTGCAGAGCAGGACCATCACGACCATCAAGTGAAAAGAGAACCAAGCATAAGGATGACCTCACGAATGCAAAACTGATTCCAACCATACTACCCAATTATATCCTGCCTCTGGCTGGCACAGTGAACTATGATAGTGTACCACGTGATTTCGAGTACACCATAATTACTATGTACCTCTCGAAGGGGATACTCATAGTTCGAACAGACCAGGACAAGATCGTAGAACTAAAGTTTAGCGACTTCAACCTCAGAGATCGTAAGATCTATGGCATGCTCGCCCCATACTAGTACACGACCATAACTACAGGAAAGAATTCGAAGATCATTCCCCATTCATGGACGATGAACCTCACGTAGTCAACCCTGTTGAACGTCATGAAGATCCCACACTTCGGAAGACACCAGGAAGTCAATGCCTGTGTCAAGCTGCTATTGTTGTGTTACCATGGAAGCTACTTATGGCTCGACCGTCGCATTACAGTTGACCCGAAACTGATCCATAGGATCACAAGCCTCAGTATGCAAGGACCTGGCCCGCAAGACTTTTATCCAGGGAAAGTTGTAGATCACGCACTTGCACAGAAGATAAAGTAAACCTATGGCAATGTTGAGAAGGGAACAAGAGGCTACAAGGTAGCTTCCATCCAGAGCGGTGCAATGTGCCTTGCATGTCAACTGATAGCTGGGAAGTTAGTAAGAAATAACTGACCTATGCAGGTCATCGACTTTGTTGTTGACCTCGCAGGGAAGTGCGCAGAAGGCCTGCAGATGAACTGGACGAAGTACCTAGTCAACCAGTTGGAACTTGATTGTCGAGAAGCCCAGGACCAGGGTTACGAATTCCATTTCAGCTGGCTCCTGGTCCTCATTGCATTTGTTTCCTGGGAGATGCCTGAAGGAGCAACCGTCCCAAACATAGAGTCGTTCGAACCGCTTGCCCCGAAGTTCACTACCCTGTGGTATTCAACAGATATGAACAAACAATGGAAATCGAATGTTGTGTTTCATACATACTACCTTCAAATAAAGCACGCCATCAAAGTCGAGCCTCGCATGACTCCAAACACATTACAAAGGTTTCAACCACTGATAAAGTTCAACGCATATCGACACTTCAGTTACATTATAGTGTGGGCAGATGAACATAAAGAGCATCTCCAGACATACTACAAGCTTACAGAAGAAGACCTAGAGGAAATCACTAAGGAATGGTCTGTTGACCTCCTTGTCCCCTCCAACCTCGCAGAGATATCTGATATTGACAGCCCGGACGACACCTGTAAAGAACATAATACACCCAGAACCAACAAACATAAGAAGACTGAGGAGGTCCAAAACATAAGCAACACCTCAGTGAAGACTTCTTCCATGTCACGTGACCAAGGGGGTGGTGACGAAGTCAAAGATGAATAGAGGCCCAATGAAGTAACACTGCCTAGAGACGAGGAGGAACCCTCGAATAAGAGAAAGGTTTCCCCCCCGAAACCTTCTTCCTTAAAGAAGTCAAAAGCCACCATGACCAAGATGCAGACCGTCCTCACCTCCGATGATTTTGATTTCAGCATCGCAGCCCTGAACGACATCTTGCTGGAAATAGTAGAGAAATAAATGACCAAGCAGGAAGAAATGTATGATAGGATCAGAGTCAAACTCCAAGGGGTACAATAGGCTCTTCAGTCTAGTCACGTAGTCTCCATTGCATCATGAGAACCAGAGTTAGGAGATGCGCCAGCCCAACTCCACTGACTAACTGATATAGTCGAAGCACACCTCCGACAAGAATAGGAAGAAATCGACCAAGCCACCCAAGCTTTGACACAAGTACAAGGAGTACTTTTCGAACAACGCTGAGATGCAGAGTAGGAAAATATTGATCTCCAAGCAAATTTCGATGAAGAAAAAGCACATATGCAGTAAGGAAAAGAACAATTGCTCACAAAGAAACTTGGAGTAAAAGAAGTGGTCAACAAAGAACTTCGCTCTGTGACAGTCGTCGAAATAAAGGCACAGGATCAAGTCACACAACAAGTGGAACAACTCGTAGAAGCTATGAAGCAATTACAACAATGCAGAGCAGACTTAGATCTCCGCATAGTGCTCGAGACCCCACAGGATGTAAGGGACCAAAGAGCAGCAACTTCTCGAAGCGTAGTTGAGAGAATAAAATCCCTTACTATGGAATGTAATAAACTTACTAATTGCAATGCCTAGACCTCCAAGAAACTCATGGAAAATCCAAAACTAAAGGAACTAGAGTCGCAGCTCCAAGAGGCGAAGTATCAAGCTGAAATGATACAGGTGCAGCTGAAGCCTCTGTCAACGGTGGAAAGAATGAAGAACTCCCAAAAGAAATGCACCACCCAACAACAGATCCACACTATCCAGAGCAGAGTTATGGAAGTAACTGAGAGACTCCAACCTGTACAAGATAAGGCCTACCAATTGTTCACAAAGGTAGAAGGCCAAGGAGCAAAACTTGAGCAGGTTGTCATTGCAGCTGAACAACGCCTAGAGGGGCTTGTGAATGAGGTAGTCATCCAAGAGTTCATTTTACAAGAGGCCATGACACAACAACAAGTCAAAGCAGTTCGAGCTAAGGTCGAGGCTTTCGATGTAGAACTACCCAGATCAGAGTAACTCAGGATGAGTCACAGGTGAGTGTTGGGGGCCTGTTGGCCCTTGACCATGTTTTGAGAAATCTTTGGTCAAGTTTTACCTACTTTGGTACTTCGACAACCTGTCGAAGGAGGAGTGCAAGACGAAGCAAAGATCACGGGATCTCGACCCCTTTTTCAGTGCTTTTTGGGATTTGGAATTATGTAATGGGTATGGGATGTCGGCCCATGGGTTTACCCATGCTTAGGCCTATTTTTTAATGTATATATAGATGTATAGGCAATGGAAGGATATATAGAGAATACATCTATTATACAGATGGCTAAGTGCTAGATCTATGTGATCGAAGGATTGTAATAGCTCTATGCATACTGTGTGAAGCTTGCACAGCTGAGTGCAAGTGACTATAGAAGCCTTAGTGTTGTAACCTAGCTCAGGGAAGGAGGATCTGGCGAGGTGTGCGCAGATCTCCTATCCTATGAGGAGTAGGATTTTGTGGCTTTGTGCATGTAACTGATCGACTGAAGACAATAAAGAAGAAGAGTTGGTGGACGTAGCCCGAGGGTGGGGGTGAAATACGTATATGTTGTGTTGCTCTGCATTGTGCGATGTCTTGATGTGTTTATGTCTTTACTTTCTAAGTGGTTTGATATAGATAGACAGATCTATTTATGCTTTGTGCTAATGATGTATATGGATGTTAGGTCAGACTTATATGCATGTGCTTAGTGCTTGAATCTGCTAGATCTGATATGTTCCTTCATGCTAAGCAAAGCTAGATGCCATATCTTGTTGACCACTGTGTTATAACGTGATTAGGGTTTAATTGCGCTGTAAATAAAGGACTGAATATTGATAATTACCACTGCTAAGTGCTCTGCTAAGAATTACAATCCCAAATCTGTGTCTCGGCTAAGGTTGCAGACACCTGAGTCCTGCAACCATCCCTACCTCTACCTCGGGTGAGACTTCATCTGCTTTGCAGGTGTTGCTAAAAGGGTCGATAGTTACGGATCTGTTGGTGTGTTTTTGTAGCGTTGAACCTTGGGTCTGCCCCTGTGCCAACAGATGGCCGTCAGGTGTTGCCTCGCCTAAGAGCAATCAGTTCCATTCCATTCCTTATATTTTCAAGTTGGTATCAAAGCTAGAGTGAGGAGTCGATCGCTGCTAAAGAGAGATTTGATCGCTGCCGAGCCAGGCACTGTTGAAGACTACATGAAGGTTTTTTGTTTCATGGAGGTATCACAGACATTGTGAGGAAACCATCCATGACTACAATCGTTTTGGAGAAGATTGTTGCCAAGACAACGCTCCTAGTGGTCGCTACTTTGTCCCTACCAGTTGTTCATGAGGGATATTTACAGGAGATGGGCGCAAGATGTTTGAGTGGACGCTAATTCAAAAATGCGTCACTATTGGAGGAGAGCAAGAGTAGCTGCTGGATTTGACAATTTGCGAGGATTGGGAACGTGATTCACTACTTCGATTTTTAAATTCATGTTGTATAGTAATTCTTGTCGGATTTGAGGAATATAACCTAGAAAATGTCAAACCATTAAATCTCCCAATGGTACAAACCTTTAGTTGGTGAAAAATTCAATCCATATGTTAAAAGCGGATTGGAAGACTGTGCAAAATCCTAAGATTGTTTATTGGCATTTTTTTTAAATGCAAGTTTCTGCATGTTTGCACTGGAGTTTATGTATGTTTGTGTGGATTTGGTGACATACGAGAGGCAAAAATAAAACTTTTACTGTGACAAAGAGTCTGCAATTATTAGACAAAGAATGAATTTGTCTACGTCAATTGGTATCTCTGAAATTGCTCCACTAGATTATTGTTTGCTAATTTTTGGTTCACTATTTTGTCGTGTGGGAAGTTTCTTGATAGAAGACTAGGTGTGTGTTTTTTTTGTTCACTGCCTAGAAGGAAAAGGAGTTTGTAGAGATGACAAATCCACTTGATGAAACTTATCTCAGTGAAGCCAATAAATTGTATTTCTTGAATTTCATCAATTGAATTAAAAATGCAGACCTTGATGGAAGGTTATGTTGTATTGATGATCGCGAAAGAAGATAAAGTGCGACCTAACGCAGCTGCAGGTGCGACAACGAAAAAAATCCAAGATTAGGATAAGTAGGAGAACAAAGCCAAGGTATTATTACGAATGTCTCTGAAAGATAATATAATTCCTCACATTAGAGATGCTAATACTTCTAAAGAAACCTGGAAAGAAATTAAATATATGTGTGAGACTAATAATACAAATCGTATTCTTTTTCTGAAGAGTAAATTGCTACGTATTAAAATGGATATAAATGAGTCTATTAGTAAATTTCTTGAGAGAATTAAAGACATGAAAGATAAATTGGGAGATATAGGAGAAAAAGTGTCAAACACTGATCGTGTCACAATTTCACTAAATGGAATGCTAGAGGACTATCAAATGTTTATAACAGGCCTTACAGCGAGAGAGAAATCTCCTAACTTTGAGGAATTGGCGGGTATATTTTTGCAAGAAGAAGAGAGGTGCACGAATTTGAAGCCTCAGAATTCAGACTTAGAACTATGGACAAAGAAGAGATTCCCTAAAGGGAAACCCGGAGGAGGAGGAAGAGGAGGAAGTTTATTTCAGAGGAAGTCATTTCCAAAGCCAAATCAAGGTATGCCATCCAATAGAAATGAACCTAATTGTTTCTATTGTGGTAGGACTCAACATATTTTCAGAGAATGTTATAAGAACAAAAATGATGAGGCTCAGCATAAAAATAGAAAACATTCAAGACACTTTGTAGAAGAAAACCCAAATTTTGATTCAAAAGATCTTAGACTATTTGTGTCTAATGCTACATTGTTTGTTGAAACTGATGTTGTTGATGCATGGTTTGTGGATTCTGGAGCTTCAATTAACATGACATGTAACAAGAATTGGTATATAAACTTTAAAGAAACACATAATGGTGCCCATATTTATCTTGAAGATGATCGTTCTTATTAGATCAAGGGATATGGATATATTCCAGTAACACTGCTGAATGGAAATGTTAGACACATTCACAATGTTGTGTATGTCCCCACGATAAAGAAAAAAATGATTTATGTGTCCACAATTATAGATCAGAATCTGAAGGTTGAATTCTTCAAGACACATTGTATAGTGAAGGACTTGCAGGATCATTACAGAATTGTTTCCTCAGGAGTCAGAGTTGGAGGTCTGTACAAAATTGATGTCACCAACAAGAATCATCAAGCATTGACTTCTACAACTATGCCTACACAAACTATTTGGTAACCAAAGGTATGGTCACATTAATTATCATTATTTTTTGTTACTACAAAAACAAAGTATGGTTGAAGGGCTCCCTATGTTGAAGAATGAGTATGTTGCTTGTGAAGGTTGTGCATTAGGAAAGATGCACATAGATGAATTCCCCTCTAATTCTGATAGGAGAAAGAAATATGTATTAGAACTTATACATACTGATGTTTATGTACCAATGCAGAAAAGGTCCTTAGGTGGTGCTTATTAATTTTTGTTATTTATTGATGGTTGCACAAGATACACGTGGGTTTATTTCCTTAGAAAAAAGAGTGATGTTTTTGAATACCTCAAGGAATTTAAAAACATGGTGGAGAAGAAAAAAATAAATACCATTAAAATCCTCTTCTCAGATCAAGGGGGAAAGTACAGATTAGGGAACTTCATCAAGTATTTCAAAGATCATGGAATAGTACAACAATTTACAGTACTCCACACTCCACGACAAAATGAAGTATGATGAAAGGTAAGAATATCTCAAATGATTTTTGGGCTGAGGCCATTAGTACTGTTGTTTATTTAAATAATAGAAGTCCAACAAGATTTCTTGATCATAAAACTCATTTCAAAGTCTTGTATGATTCTAAACCAACAGTTAATAATTTGAGGATATTTGGGTGTAAATATTTTGCACATATTCCAAAGGAGAACATGAAGAAGCTTGATGCTAAAGCTATGAAATGTATTTTTATAGGGTACTATTCAGAATTTAATGAATATAAATTGTTTGATCCATCTACTCACAAAGTGTTTGCAAGTAGAGATGTAATTTTCCATGAGAAGACAGAAGAAAATAATGAAGACAACAGTCATGAAGGATGGCATGAGGTCAAAGAAGAGAAACATCAATGGGAAAAGACAACCAGTGACACGGATACATCTAGCAATGAAGAAGGATCTTCACAAAATGAAGAAGAAGTCACCAGCCAATTAAGAAGATCTTCACGATAGGTTCGTCCACCTAAAAAGTATAAAGATTATGCCTCGATGAGTAATATTTCAAATGTCATAGAACCCATGAGTTTTAATAAAGCTAATGAACATGAAGAATGGAGAAAATAAATGGAGGAAGAATGTGACTTTATAATGAAAAAAAAAACTTGGGAATTGAATGAATTTCCTAAATATAAAAATCCCATAGGATGTAAATGGATATACAAACCTAAATTCAAAGCAGATGGTAGTATAGATAAGTATAAATCCAGATTGGTGGAAAAAGGGTGTTCACGGAAGGAGGGCATTGATTATGCAGAAACATTTGCACCAATAGCTAAATTAAATGCCATAAGATTGTTAATTGCATTAGCTACAAAGTACCATTGGAACCTTCATCAATTATATGTAAAATATGTTTTTTTGAATGGTGAGTTAAAGGAGGAGGTTTACCTTACTCAACCAGAGGGGTTTTTTAAAAGCAGTCAGGAACATTTAGTGTGTAAGTTAAAGAAAGCATTGTATGGACGGAAACAGGCACCTAGGTCATGGTGTGAGAAGATAGATTCCTTGTTTCTTCAGTAGGGTTGTATGAGGAGTAAAAGTGATACAAATATGTATACCAAGTTTGATGAAAAGGGGAATGTTGTATTGATTTCCTTATATGTTGATGATTTAATTATTACATGAAATTCAAAAAAAATGATTAGTGGAATTAAGAAATAGATGTCGCAACTATTTGAAATGAGAGATATTGGTGAGTTACATTACTTCCTAGGTCTTGAAGTTTGGAGAAATGATGGTCAAACCTTTGTATCTCAAGGTGAATATGCCATAGAAGTACTTAAGAAGTTTTAAATGGATCAATGTAAAGTTTCTTATGTTCCAATGCAACATAACATGAAAGTTTACTGTGATGATGGTTCGAAGGAGGTAAATGGTACAATGTATAGACAAATGGTGGGAATCTTGAACTATCTCACTACAACCAGACCTGACATAGCATATTTTGTTAGTGTGTTAAGTCAGTCTATGGAAAAACATCTAGAAAACCATTGGAATGCAACGAAAGGGGTACTCAGGTATCTCAAAGGCACAATTGATTATGGTATTAAATATACTGATATTGATTATTTGATGTTGATATGACATGTTACTCATATTCAGATTGGGTTGGAAATGTGGATGATCAGAGATCTACTATAGGTTATGCCTTTGGCATTGGATTCATGATTTTTTCACGAAGAAGTAAGAAGCATCCTATTGTATCTTTGTCATGAGGCAGAATATAAAGCATCGTGTGAAGCAACTTGTGAAGTTGTTTGGTTGATAAGACTACTTCAGGATGTTGGAGAAGAACAAAGGAAAGCTACGATAAAAGACAAAGCATGTGGTTTTCAAGGACAAAGCATGTGGTTTTCAATGAAAAAGCATGTGGTTTTAAAGGACAAAGCATGTGGTTTTCAAAGACAAAGAATGTGGTTTTCAAGGACAAAGAATGTTGATACTCAATTTCATTTTGTTCGAGAAAATATGCAGTCTAATGACATTGCTTTAATGTATTGTAATACTAGTGAAAACCTTGTTGATATTTTCACTAAGCCTCTTAGGAAGACAAAATTTCAACTGTTTAGGGAGATGTTAGGTGTGTATGTCAATCCTTTCTCAAGGGGAGACTTAGAAACAATGGATATTAGTTGTGATTTAATGTACTCCTCTAGATCGAATAATGGTTCCAACCGTCTAATTGTTCCAACCATCTAAACCGAATATCATCCTATATAATGTACTCCTCAATTGATTTAATAAAATGCAGTGTGGCTTTTCTCTAATGGCCTCCAGGTGTTGCCTCTCCTAAGAGAACCCAGTTCCATTCCATTCCTTATATTTTTGAGTTCTATTGTACCCGAAGAAGAAAGGAGAGTGGAGTGTGTTGTTCATATGCGAACATAGAGTGTTGATAGAATAGGGAATTGATGCTAATAGGAGTCATATCATTGGTTCATGTCTAGAATATATCTAGTGTTCCTCATCAAATTAAACACTTTATTATGAAGAAAATTGTAGGTATGAGAGAAACAAGATGAAGGAATTGACAATATGGTTGGCAACAAGAAACAAAGAGTGGACAATTCACATAAAAGGTCATCAAGAATGTGGTCATGATGGAATGAGAGTGTCTTTAAACATTTTATGAAATATTGGTATAGTGAAATATGTTCTTGATAGTTATTTTGTTTATAAAAGAAAACATATTTAGTCTAGTCAACTTGATATGTGAGTCTTAGTTTGTTAGAATTGATACTCTGACAATATGTGAGTGTTAGAATTGATACTCTTAAACAAATTCTTGGTCAAGTATAGAATATCTAAGAAGAATGTTGGATGAATATGTTGAAGATTGAACCAAGATGATGAAGATACCCAGTATATGCATGTCTCAAAAAAAAATGGTAGTTTGCAAGGCTCGAATGGGTGAGAAGAATATTAGAGAGAGACTCCTAGACCATGCTTTGGCAATCACCAAAGAGATGATTAAGAGACACTAGCACAGAAAATCAACTAAAGTTGTCATTATAGAAGACTATGCAAGTGGTTATGTGCATCTATGAAGTTCAATATCCTCAAAGTCTTTGTAATGTTCATAGTTTATCTTTGTTATTATTTCTTGGATCTATTGATGTGAGCATAGATATTGAGCTTCATGACCTCAATATGACAAAAATTTATTTTGTTAGAATTCATAACTCTAACAAATTACAGGGGAAGTATTGAGATCCAAGACAAAGATTGAATAGAAATGTGGAAAATCCAGAAAAAGACATCAAGTATGTGTGTGATTCCAAAGGAGGAAGATGGTATTATTGGCTTATGCTTCATTGTCTCTTGTTGATATTGTATATCCCTGTGTATCAATACTATTGATGTAAAAAGCATTCCCGAGTCTTCTTGGTAAGGTGTTTCATAGCTAAAAACGAAATATACCTATGTGGTTTTCATCCTCTCATTCCTCCTGATGAAATATTGTTTGATGAATGTTGCACTATAATTTTTCAGTGGAAGGTGCATGAACCATGTACCTGGAGGAAATCCTATTAGACCCGTGGATGAAGCACTTAGGTACCCATGCATTATGATGGATGGTTGTTCTTTTATATGGAATTTTGAGAGATTGGTGATGTCTATATGATGATGTACTAGATGTAACTACCATGATATACCAGATATAGATGTTTCTCATTAGGAGGTTCTTTAATTCAAGATGGAGCATTTGATGATGATGAAGACCTAACTTGATAAAGATTAATACACGTAGTTATTAAGGGGTAATGTTGGAATTATTAACTCATATTTGTCTTATGTGTGATCAGATTTGTGGCTTTTGTTATTATAGTTCATTATTGGGTAGAGTTTATATCAAGGAGTTTGTTTCTAAAATTTAAGGGGTTGTTAGATCTAGTTGGACATGAGAGATTCTCTCCAACTAGTTATATCTTAGTTTTGTTTGTGGTTGAGATATTCTCTCAACAAGTTGTTAGTGTGTTTAAGATAGTGCAAGATACCAGATATATAAAATATGTAGAACGGAAATGAAATGCTAGAAATGACAGAATGACAGTAAAATATCCAGCATAATCTTCACAATACACAGAAATGATATACGAAATAGCAACAGAAATAGCGCTTTGATTCAGATAGCAATGTTCATAGGCCTCTTCGAGGGGGCAACCTCCAGTAAGGAAGTGATCTGTTACAATAATCTCCAATCTAGGGTTCTCATACCCTCGCCTCTTATTTATACTAAATATGTCTATTAATAGAAGCATCTAGAGGAAGATCCTTCTAGAAGCGAAAGCTTCTATTAGGTCTTCTTACATCTGCCTTATTCTATTTTATTGAAAGGCCTTATTAATATTGACCTTTATTACATCCAAATACATTGATCTACCTATGTGCGGGTT
>ML800833.1:99276-115368 GCA_009831015.1 Picea engelmannii
GATTCTCAAGTATTTGAGAGGTACTACTACACATGCATTATGTTTTGGAGGTTCGGAAACTTTTCTACAGGGATATGTTGATTCAGATATGGCAGGTGATAAAGACAGTAGGAGGAGCACCACAAAGTATGATTTTACTATAGGTGGAACAACAGTAAGTTGTATTTTGAAACTGCAAAAGGTTGTTGCACTTTCAACAACAGAGGCAGAGTATGTTGCTGCTACAGAGGCTAGTAAAGAGATGATTTGGTTACAAAGGTTTATGAAGGAATTGGGAAAGAAGCAGGAGAACAACAGTTTGTACTGTGACAGTCAGAGTGCCATTCACCTTGAAAAGAAATCAACCTTCCATTTGAAGACTAAGCATATACAATTGAGGTACCACTTCATACGATCTTCCTTGGAAGATGGACAATTGAAGCTGGAAAAGATACACACTAGCTAGAATCCTGTAGACATGTTAACAAATGCAGTAACCAGGGAGAAACTGAGTTCTTGCTCAGTTTCAGTTGGTCTTCAAGAATGAGGATGAAGATGAGAAATTTGCCAGGTCCAAGAAGGTTCAAAGTCTAGCATATACAGCAGCGATGGAGTTGTTGAGATCAATCTCCAAGTGGGAGATTGTTGGTTGTGGAGCCTGATTATCTTCCTAATTTAGAGGTATTTTACTTTTAGCCGTGTTTATACCCCATGAAGTATTTACACCCCAGAAGTATGTACACTCTTCCATGCGGGGGAGTGCAGAGGGGGGGTACCCCCTCTACGGGGTCTGGGGGGGATATCCCCCCGGCTGGGGCGTTTAGGGGCAAGTGAGCCCCCAAAGAAAAAATTGCCTTGTAAAAGTATATTGTAATTTCATTGTAAATCGGGACCGTTCATTATAATGTCGCAGATCTAACAGTAGAGATTATGTTAGGGTTTTTTGCCCTAGAAGGCAACCCTCTTTTATGAGGGAAATGTATTGAGGCTATGTATGTTGGCACGTATTGTATTCTTAGAGAGGAGACTGTGAGAGAAAGAAGAGGAAGTTACAACAGGTTTTGTTGCAGGTCGTATCCTTTCATTTTGTTAGATAATAATAAAGAAAGGACCTGACAATTTCTATGGTGGACGTAGCCCACACTGGGTGAACCACATAAATCTGTGTCTCTCTTGTATTGTGTATCTTCTATGTTTTGTTTCCGCATTTGTTTTATTTTATTGCTCCGTGGTCCTGTTTTTCTAACATGCTGCCAGCTCTAAATCGTGAGTGGCATAATTCCTCTCATGCTCCTTCAACTTTTGGGACTCATAACAAACTATAAATCCCTCTTGGCTAAGAACTCCTCCCAGACCCTCCTTACACGCATTGATGCACACTACGTAATCCTTATTTGGATCTGAAATCTTCAGGATTGGAGCGTTGGTTAGCAACTACTTCAATTGTTGGAAGCTTCTCTCACATTCTTCAGTCCACTGGAACTTCTTCTCCTTCCTTTGCAAGGAAGTGATAGAATGAGCTATCCTTGAGCATCCGGCTATAAACCTTCTATAGTAGCATTCCAGACCCATAAAAGATCTAACTTCCACCACATTCCTTGGCGCTGACCATTCTTGAATGGCCTCAACCTTTTCAGGATCCACAGTGATCCCTTCCTTTGATATAATGTGCCCCAAGTAATGAATTTTCCTTTGATAAAATGAGCACTTGCTCAGTTTTGCGTACAACTGGTGTTCTCTCAACACCTACAACACCATTCTCAGGTGTTGCTCATGTTCTTCCTCTATCTTAGAATACACCAAGATATCGTCCAGGAAGACTATGGAAAACTTGTCCAAATAATCTCTGGACACTCCATTCATTAAGCACATGAAAATAGCAGGCGCATTGGACAGCCTGAATGACACCACCATGAACTCATAATGATCGTACCTTGTTCTAAAGGCGGTCTTGCTGATGTTATCATCATTTATTCTCATTTGGTGATATCCTAATCGGAGATCTATTTTTGAAAATATTTTCACATCCTTCAACTGATCAAAAGGATCATCGATCCTTGGCAGATGATACTTGTTCTTGACAGTTACCTTATTCAACTACCGGAAATCAATGCAGAACCTCAACGTCCCATCTTTCTTCTTCATGAATAGGACTGGGGCACCACACGGTGACACACTGGGGAAAATGTATCCATTCTTTAGTAGCTCTTCGAGATGCAATTGAACCTCTTTCAGCTCTGGCGTACTCATTCTATAAGGAGCCTTCGAAACTGGAGCTGCTCCAGGCATCAAATTTATAGAAAAATCAATGTCCCTCTTCGGAGGTAGTCCAGGTACCTCCTGAAATACGTCCTTGAACTCTTTGACTACCTTGTGGTATTCCAGATTTGAGACTACATCTCGGGATGCTTCTTCCACCCGAGCTGCAAATAATTGACATCCTTTCCGGTAACATTTCTTTAGATACATGGCTGATATTTCCCTAATAGCCATGGCACTAGGAATGCCTTGGACTATTACCTTATTTTCCTCTTCATTCAGGCATGTAAACCTCTTTTTACGGCAGTCCAGAAGGGCATGGTGCTGGTCCAACTAGTCCATCCCAATTGAGCAATCGTATGAGCCTAAAGGAAGAATGTTCAATTCAGCCTTAGTGCTCATTCCTTTCATGTCTACTGAACAGGACTTAACCAATTCAGTGACCTTCCTTTTGGTTCCTATGGCCAACTTCACTAGCCAAGACTTTTCATGTTTGCTTCTTGTTAAATGCAAACTTTCCACCACTCTAGGATCTATATAACTATGGATATCCCCTTAATCAATTAAAATAACAAGTGGTTGGTTGTTGATTGTACCTTCCACTTCAATCATGTGTGATTGAAATTCTGCTTGTTTGTTGTCTAGGGCTGTGTAGATCCTTGGCATTTTGTTTCTCATATCCTCCTCTGTTTCAGCTTGCTGAGCAGTATGGACAGTTCTCGCTTTATCTTTTATGTGGGGGAAATCTCTATACCTATGATTCCCTTTACAGCCCCAACACTCCATAGGTGGCGGTCTTGGCATCTGCTCACTCCCTTCAACTTTCCTGGGCTCTCTAAAAGATGATTGTCCCCAAGGACTATTCCTGAGAAAGGGAGGCTTGTTTCCCTTCTGTCTCTGTTCTTCCTTAAACCTCTTCTGGTCATCCCAAGACTTCTGAAAGGTAGGATTTTCTCTTTGCTATTCATATAAGCATTTTCCTCTTCTTATGGTTTCTTCCAGGGTCTTAGGATCGTCATATTGAATCTTGTCACCAATGGAAGGTGGCAGTCCACTCAGATACCTTTGAATTTTGACAGCTTCATCTTCGATGAACGAAACATACTTCAGTAGTTCTAGAAAACTTCGTTCATACTCATCAATGGTCATGTTGCCCAACTTGAGTTTGAAGAACTCCTTCATCTTTCTGTCATAGTATCTTTTGGTCAGGTATTTCTTCTCGAAATACCTCTTAAACTCCTTCCACGTGACCTCTTTCTCTCTGATGTGTTTTACCTGCACCAACTGATCCCACCACATGGATTCTTTTCCTTTTAGCTGGTACATTGCAATTCTTCCCTCTGCATGGGCAGAACAATTCTGCAGTTGGAAGTATTTCTTCATACCCAACAACCATGTTTCGACATCTTCTTCCTTCTTATGTTCACCATCGAATGTAGGTGGTTTAATCTTGTTGATTTCCCCTTTCAGTTCATCCCTTCCATATTTTCGGTGTTTTCTGGTAGGGGACGGGCTTCAACTACTGTGTGTCTCCTTGCCAGAATGCTTCGGGAGAGACGGTAATGTTTGCTACCACTCCTCGATCTTCTTCTACTCTTATGGGTTCTGACACTTTTTGATATGCTTGTGTCACACTCTTTTTCCAATTTCTTTTCTATTCTTTCCAGGCTCTTCAACATTTTTAAGTTGAATTCACCCTACCGATCCCTGATTTTCATGAGCTTTCGGCTATCATCTCGACGATCCTGAGCATATTTTTGCAATTTTTCAATGAGTTTCATCATGTGTCCCTCTTTATCTATCTATTTTCCATGTCCAATAGAGTTTGTTCCTTCGACTCCCAAGTTGACATCCTTTCCTTCTCTTTCGTCTTCTGTTTCGGAGGCCATCTGCACCTCTTCCAATTCAATACTTGGCATCAGTTTTCGACTGTATTGACACTCATTGAACTTTGCACACACAGCGTGCAGTCAACTGAAGTTTTTCAGGCCCTTAAATCTTCAAGAAAACTTACAACATTCATAAGCCAATGTGAACAAGAAAAACGTTTTGACTTCACAAAGTTTTCTGAGCTCTATCCAGCTCTGCAGATTCCGGGACTTCGAAACTTCGGAATCTTGGTCCACGAATATCCAATAGTTAAATCTTCGTAACGAAAGTCACCCTTTCACAACTCGCGATCTCGCGAGTTCGTGAGTCGAAGACCCTCGACTCATTTCCTCCAAACACTGATACCCGAGATGCAATACGGGTATGTCTCCCTCCTCGCTAGCGCCTACTACACATGACCGTAGGCTAGGGATAAGTGCTAGCACTTCTTCGCCAACTCACGACTTCGTGAGTTGGAGTGTTGAGCCTTCATGCTCGTCCTTTGCAAATTCCAAAATCATGAATTACTTTCTTCTTCAGGCCCATAACACAGTTGTTGCCCTTCACCACAGTGGCACGTGGTACATTCAGGAGGGTCCACGTCACCTTCGGTGATGTCTTCTGGTCCCACCACTCTCGCCTGTATTCTCGACTCACTGGCACATGGTACACATTCATGCACCCACATCCATTCCAAGCAAAATCTAACAGTTAGGTCCCCTCTCAGATCTACGACGCGGATCGTTTTGGCATTTTCAGGCATCGGGAGTTCGTGCACCCCACATCTCAAACTTCCATCTGCCGAAATCCAAAAAAAAATATGGTTTACTCCTCTGTTGAATCGAACGGTCAACTCCCTTCCTACAGTCTATGGTGTAGATCGTTTCGGGATTTCGGGTTTCAGGTTTTTGGAGGTGTTCACCTCCCTCATTTCCCATCTCCCAACTTTGCGAAATCCGAAAGGTTTCATGACTAACTCGAGCACGACTCTACCAGATCTAACGGTCGAGCCTTCCTACTAGATCTACCACGTAGATCTCCACAGTTTTTCGGGTTTTCAGGATTTCGTATATCGCGATTCCCACACTCCTGTGCATTTCAAAAGGGATTTTAATCCCTGCACACATTTTCCAGATCCAACGATCACGAGGGTTCACCTTCCCTCTCGAACAGATCATAAGGCTCCAACACTGTTGGTGTGGAGTCCTCTCTCCCTGTGGCCATAGACCACATCGGGTGTGGTTTCACAGACCGCTATACCTCCTGAGCTTACCAGGGTCCAAAATTGGTCCTCCAGACATAATTTCTCCTCACACCCTCGGTCCAAAGACCACTCAACTGGCCCATCTAAGCTCAGTGTCGAAACCTTGGTTCTGATACCAATTTGTAGCACCACTTTTCACTCTCTACTGTGTAGGTGTTACTATGCAGAATAACAACATTTTCACTCACAATTAATCACATGCATTCAAAACAAGTTAAACACATTCAACACAGAGTAATCATACGATTTACTGCCATAATCAACAATCAATACTATTTAACATCAATTCATATACACAGTAGAATACATGATGATTATAATACACAGAGATATAGAAACATAATTAAAGCATCATCTGGTAGTTATTTTTGAACAGTGGTAGATTCCACCAACCAAGTGCAGGCATTCCATGAACCTCCCCGCCTTAGAACGCACTTCTCATTATCTTAACAGTGGGTCACCCCCAAGCTAGGACTAAGCTCCACCCCAAGACAAGGAATCATAAGCTAGGCTGAGATTACAGGAAAATAGCACACAGCCACAAGGATGGGATTCTCTCCCAGGAACCTCTCACTCTCACTGCCCACAGACCCTCATTTCCCACATGCCTATTCCACCCCAGGAGTATACACCTTCTTTGTCACCTGGATAGTCCTTCGGCTGTTAACCTCCCTTGCCTTGGGTTACAGCAACAGGACGGACTGGAAGTCTCCAGGCTCTCTGACAGCTACAAGGTTCCTTCTGGGAGTTCTCTCCTTCCTATGTACACTCACTCTCCTGGAGAGAGTGTTGCTCCACTAGCCAACAAGCCACATGTAGTCCAGCACTGCGTGGCCACAACAATCAACAGGGAAAACTGACGTGGCTTTCCTACAAGCTCAACAATCGCTGAATGGCTCACGGTCATGACTTTGGGATAGAGACCCCACACACAAGCTTGATCTCAGATAGAGGATACACACAGATTCTCCAGACGCACACAGGATTTTTAGTTCAGAATATGTACGAGGTTTTTCTGCGGAGGTTGGATCCATCGTACCGCTCAGAGGCCATATCCACTCAGGTCGTCAGGTGGAATGGAGGAGAACCCCATCACGTCTTATCTTTGCCATTTTATTTGCATGGGTAAGAGCTGGCACTTGTCGCCCTGGAAACTGCATGCGTTTACCCAGCACACATCACCTTCCTTGTGATTAGGAACTTAGAATAAAACATGAAATGCTCAGGCCTTTTTGGAATAATATTAAAATATTATTCCCAAGGCTGAATCCCCTTAGGCTTAACACTTAGCCCATTTTCCCACCTTCCAGCCCCTAATCCCTTGCCTTCTCTGTGGAATCTCAGTCCCCCTTCACTCATTCATCGTGGTCAGTCTGCACCTGACGGTGTTTACAAATTTTAATTAATTTGTTCTGCATGATTACATATACAACAGCAGGCTCCCTGGCCTAACAAACACATAAGCCACCAGCTTATAAAAGCTTGTCTCACCAGCCAATAAAACATAATTACAATTCCTTTCAGAACATGATTTACAACAGGGCTTGGGCTTGGGGACACTACAGTTTTACTGGTAGTTTTTTCTAATAATGAGTTTCCTTGAGTTCCCAGTAGTGAGATTCCTGGTTACATGTGTGCCAGAGAGACCCTCATAAACTAATCGAATCCCCGATGGACTAAGAGCAGTGAAGGGGTGCATTCCCTGGGTTGTGCAGGTGAAGCCGAAGAGAGATGGTGGAAGTGGAGATGGTTGTAGGAGAATGTCACTCATTTGTGGGATATATGAGCTATGAGTAGACATTGAGAGACCCCCTCTTTTGTTGATTTCTAGCCCCAACTCATGGGTGACTTGTTGTTGAGATCTGGGACAAAAATTATAAGATTGGGTAGAACATCCATCCCAAGCAACTAGTTGCACGACTATTTTAAAAATATAAGTGTTTATTGGTTTTTCTAAATTAGTTTATGAGATTCATTGTTCTATACATGACAATGAATTAGATGTTGTAGTAATAAATTTATCAATTGCATTCATATTATTTATCATGTTATAGCTATATTTAAATAATGGTACTAGCTAATTGTTAAATATATGTGTTTTCCTCTAATCGGTAAGCTATAAATTTTTTATATATATTTCAACATGATAAAATTCCTCAATTAAGTTGAGGTACTTTACATTAATTTTCAATCTTAAAATTACCGCTAACTAAATTGTAATATGTTTGTAGTTGTCAAGAATCATACAAAATGTTCTCCAATGACTAACATAACCTTTTGATAAGTGATAATCTCATTCTATAGTAATACTTGTAGAAGGAGAAATTGCTACTTACTAAAATGTACTCTATTTTTGTTTTTTAATCATACAAAATGTTCTCCCGGCTAACATAACCTTCTGATAAGTGATAATCTCATTCTATAGCAATACTTTTAGAAGGAGAAATATTCCACGTTTTGAAGTATATATTTATTAATATGTAAATGTTTGTCTTAAATGTATATCTATCATACTTAATTGGGAGAATCAAAATCACTAAAATAATCACTAAATTGGAATTCCAAGTATAAAATTTGATGGTGCAATAGAGAAGTTAAGTATAACGTTGGATGATGTATTAATATATCGAACGTTAGATATGTGTATAAAAATGTGTTGATGTATATATTGCATGTAGGCATACCCTAAAACTCAATACTTCTTTTTATACTTTTTCATTTAATTCAACCATGGTATAAGATTGGGTGGAACCTCCATCCCAAGCATTTTTTTAAGAGATTAATTGTTCCTTTGACTTTTTACATGAGAATAAAGACTTTTTACATGAGAATAAATTATATGTTGTAGTGATGAATTTATCAATTGCATTCATGTTATTTATCATGTTGTAGTTACATTTAAATAATGGTATTAGTGAATTGTTAAATTTTTGTGTATTTTCCTCTAATTGATAAGCTAAAAAAAATTATATATATTTCAACATAATAACATTTGTCAATTAAGTTAAGGTACTTTACATTAATTCTCAATCTTAAAATTGCCACTAATTAAATTGTAATATGTTTTTAGTTGTTGAATCATACAAAATGTTTTCCAATGATTAACATAGCCTTTTGATAAATGATAATCTCATTCTATAGTAATATTTTTAGAAAAAGAAATTGCCAATAGCTAAATTGTAGTCTATTTTGTTTGTTTGTTGAATCATACAAAATGTTACAAAATGTTCTCCAGTGACTAACATAACCTTTTGATAAATGATAATGCTTTTAGAAGGAGAAACATTCCAGGTTTTGAAGTATATATTTGTTAATATTTAAATGTTTTTCTTAACCATATATCTATCCTATTCTAGTGTTTTTGAAAAAAATTAGTTTGGAGAATCAAAATCACTAAAATAGTCAGTAAATTCGAATTCCAAGTATATAATTTGATGGTGTAATAGAGAAGTTAAGTATAACGTTCGTTGATGTATTAATATATACAATGTTAGATGTGTATTAAAATGTGTTGATGTATATGTTGCATGTAGGTATACACTCTTTCATTTAATTCAAGCACAGTCTGATACGGTTTAATACAACTCAATACCTCTTTTTACACACTAACATTTTCTTTCATTTAATTCAAACCAGTCTGATTATGGCAACAGAGAATTGGTTACTTGGAAAAATATTGATCTCATGGATGCAATGACGCGGTTACCATACGGAAGATCTCATGTACCATTGTGTTTTGATCAAAGAACACGTCGTATGCATCATAACACGATCGCTTGGAATTGGAACCACTATAACATTTAATTTGTTTCATTGTGCATCACCAACACATCCAGAAATACCTTGTCAATAAAGTTTACCTGAAGTTACGTTCATTGAATTCGAATTTTGAATCCTCTAATTAGCAAGAATTCCACTCATGCCAATACTGATTCGAGTTTCCTGGGCCAAATTTTGATGCAATTGTGAGCGATACAGCAATTTTAACAAATTTAAATAAATATTAGATTTCACACAACCATTCACTCACTGAATGGGTTTGGTGAATGGGTTTGGTGATTAGGTTGAAAGGCGTATATCTAGGGCACAATTAATTATTTTTTAATTTAAAATTTTAATTTAATGGTTAATAATTAAAGATGTTGGTATATTTTTAGTTAGGGCACAATTAATTATTTTTTAATCTAAAATTTTAATTTAATGGTTAATAATTAAAGATGTTGGTATATTCTTAGTCGCCCAATTTAGTTAGGGCACAATTAATTATTTTTTAATCTAAAATTTTAATTTAATGGTTAATAATTAAAGATGTTGGTATATTCTTAGTCGCCCAAATCAATGAATATGTCATAACTTCCTTGTATTTTTGAATGCATCAGTTAATCTGTTTACTTTTTAACATTTACCTAATCATATTAAAAAAACAATGTAGCACTATATAATTGCCACGTTCAAATGATTAACTTTTGAAATTACCAAGTTTAGATTTCATCAACTATCAAAAATTTCCTAAAATATCCGAGCGCCAACCCACCTATCATATTGGATGAGCGTTTCATTTTCTGACAGTCCAACGTTTCATATTGGATAGCGGCGAGCGTTTCATTTTCCGGTGTTTCATATTGGATCGTCGCTTATACTGCTCAGGTGAAGAAAGGCGGGGAGTTAACCGAAAAACTTCTGGCCAGCCTCGGATCATGGTTGTTGAGTTAAGTGAGGAGGATCGCTCACGATTCCTCATGATTTTGGTGAATAATTTGACAGCCCCTCTCATGGGTGCTCACTGAAAAATCGAGCAAGCGGACGCGGAGGGCACGCCAATGATCTACCCTCCGTCAATTCAAACGCGAAGGCACGCAGGGAACGAGAAACGATTTTCGGAGAAAATTTCAAAAGCAGCACCTTCGCCAAGCACCGAAAAAGGGTCCTTTAAAATCGATTCAGTCGCACATCACAGATCACAGCAGGAGATTTGAGAGTCGCCCAGGCAGGATGAGGAGGGCAAAGAGGTCTCTCGTAATTCTGTGAGAAAGTGGAGCCCGTAGCAAAGTGGAGGAGCCTATAACAGAGCGGAGGAGCCCATAGATTCCGGCGTGAAGAACAATTCGTGGAGGACTGTGCACGGGTTCAAAGAAGATGCGGACGATAGCTTGGGGGAGAAGCCGCAATTGTTGAGCATGAGGTAGATATGAGAAAGAAATTACGTGGGCTGTTGTTCTGCTCCCAAACCCTCATATGAGAGATCCATCAAATCGTTGTCTAAGAGTGCCAAGGAGTTGTGGTTTTTTTTGTTTGTGTAATTGTTGATTTGATCGCTGTGAAGGAGCCACCATTTGGTTTGAAAATGAACCCTTGTTTTATGTATTGGAGTTAATTGTTAAAGTCCTAAAAATTATTAATTATTTTTCTAATAAATTATTAATTATTTTTTTATAAATCAAAACTGATAACCACTACCTTTTAACAAGTTTAGAAGTTTATTGGAGTTAATTGTTAAAGCCCTAAAAATTATTAATTATTTTTTTCTAAAAATTATTAATTATTTTTTTATAAATCAAAACTGATAACCACTACCTTTTAACAAGTTTAGAAGTTTGCTCTTCCAAATAGGACAAAACAAAGCTCACTGATAATGCTAGCGGAAATGCCAAATATATGCACATAAGAAAACGATAGTTGGTGTATAATCTGACAAGATCACGGAAGTATTAACGAAAACAAACTAAGATTTGACAGCAGCACTGTCTTACTAAGCTTAAGAAATTAACTAAAAAATATATTCTAAAATTTTGCATATTAAAATGTAAAATGCAGTACTTACTAGTCTAATCAGTCCCAGTTAAAGCTGCATAAAATTTTCAAAATTTTTAATGTAAAGAATTTCCAAAAGATGTATTCATACTAGCACACCTACATAATTGTGGCTGTGACTGATGAAAGTCTAAAGGCAAATTTTATATTTCATTTGCAATCAAATCCTAATTTTCTTTTGGTCTATTTCAATAGAATTAGAGTTTGTTTTGTAAATGAAATAAGCTAAAAGAAAATTAGAGTTTGTTTTGTAAATGAAATAAGCCAAAAAAGAATTAAGGTTTGTTTTGTAAATGAAATATTTCATTTGCTATCAAACCCTAAACCCTAATTCTCTTTTGACCTATTTCAATAGAATTAGAATTTATTTTGTAAATAAAATAAACCAAAAAAAAAATCGGATTTGTTTTGTAAATAAAATAAACCAAAAAAAATTAAAATAGAGTTTATTTGAAAATGAAATATACCTTTCAGAGTTAATCAACCACAGCCACAACCACAATTATGTGGCTGTGCTAGTGGTAGTACCTTTCAAAAAAACCCAAATAACGCCTGGGCTTTCATGTTGGCTTTTACTCTAGGATGTGTGATGTGCAACTGGGGCGGTTTTCCGTAAGAGTTTTCCAGCGTAAAACAACTTTCAGCTGACGTGACGCGAAAACAATAAGAGGTTTAATCGTATAGTAAATATGAAAGGCGTTGGCTAAACTTTATATCTTTTGGTTTTTTTACTTGAATAATGTGACATAAATTTGGATAAAATTGTTATTTTTAATTGTTTAAATTGTATTTTTAATATATTGATGGATTCAGTTTGCTGAAAAATTATTGATCATTTGATTATACAAACTTAATCACTCAAACATATCCAACCATTCATCATATAATTTCAAACAAAATCAAACAATAAAAATAAAAAAATAAAAAATAAAAGTTTACACTAATGCAATATGAAATATTGTAAAAGTGGATTAGAGTCTGCCGTGGATCAAACGCTTGTGCTCAGTTGAACTGGAAAGTCTGTCCAGGGCCCACTGTAGTTGAACTGCTGTTATCATCGCATTGGTTAGGGAACTAGTAGTAGTTGAGAAATTATTCTCGCTTCAATGCACATTCATGTCATCCACGATGACCACTTTGGCTTTCAATGCATCATTTTGATGCGAGAGGTGCGTATTGCTTCCCTAAAGTAATAGCCATTTTTGGGTTAAAACTAAGTAAAGCTGCTTATCCTGTATCAAAAGTTGGGTTTCTTTCTTACATCAAATTGGGCGCATATGGGATCCATTACACAAAGCCAACCCAATTTAAGGTGTATTTGAAAAGTTTAATTTAAGGTGTAGTTTAAAAGTTTAAGTTTTTTTTTTTTTTAAACTATTATTATATTGAAATTAAGCAAATCTAAAAAAAATTAAATTTATTAGTGTTTATGAATACATAAATCTATTAAAAATCTTAAAAATCTTGGAAATAATCATGAAATCTACAATTCCTTTTAAATTTATGACCTAATTTTGAACAAACAAAATAAAAACATAAAATATTTAAACTAAACCCAATTCAACAACAAGGCTAATCGGCTAAGCATACTCTGATATGCTAAACATACACATAACATAGAAATAAAAGCATTGTACACAATCTCTTGCTTTAACTCTTTCTCTTTATGCAGGGACATACATTATTCCACATTACATATGCAAATGTGGTCCTTCTGGATTCACTAGCATTTTATAAAGATTTAAATAGAACACAGCTTGTTAAATTAAAGCTCCTCCAAAATCCTAAATATGCGTTGTCTAAAAATAACATTGTTGTACCACATTGCCAAAAGATGACCACATAATTATTTAGGTAGAGATGAATTAGATGCATTTTTTAAGATTTTGTTTAACTATTATTTTATTTTTTTTGTTTTTGTTTTGGTATTTTTGGTTTGTATTTAAGACTTAAATTTGTAAGAAATCACAATTATCTGTTATTTAAAATGTATTTTTAATATAGAAATGAAATCAATTTGTTGAAAAACCTCATAACATTTAAATTATATAAAAATAACTAGTTATATCTACAAATCCAACAATCACTTGTCAACATATCCCTTAAAAAAAAATAAAACCTAGAACGTTTAGCCTACTACCTTTTTCTTAGTTAATATCTGATTGCAATCATATCATGAATGACTATGGCATCTGTATGGCATCTCTATTCCAAAAATGTTCACTAACAAATGGCAATAATGTCGATTAAATCAGTCCGGTGATACAGAGAGCAAAGACTGTTGCAACAAATACTGAAACAAAGGGACAAGATCCATTTTCAAGTCAATGTTTTAATGCACTCATATCATGATGGCTATGGCATCTCTATCCCACAAATGTTAGCTAACAAATGGCACTAATGTTGATGAAATCAGTTAGGTGATACAGAGAAAGGCTTGTTGTAATAAATAATGAAGCAAAGGGAACAAGGATATTAAGGTGTCCAGGGCATCCGAAATAATATTGAAAAAATGGATGCTGAATTTGAAGATTTAGCAGAATAAGGCTACCTTTCAGCTCATGAAAGCTTCATTGGTAAAATAAGTTTGAGGAAGTCAAAACTAAAGAAAGTGCAATAACATCAGAAAAATGGATAGTTGAACTTCTAACATAGTGGCACGTATTCTTCAGCTCCCGGATAGAATTGGAGACGTTGTCAAAAGCTCGATCCCTGCAGCGAGACTATACACAGAGTAAAAGGGCATTGTCTCCCACCAAAGGATCGACGCCTCTGGCTAGATCTGCCTCTGTGCCCAATCTGCAAGCATTCTGCGAGCAGGTAACCACAAAAAGAGCCATTCCTGATGCCAGGATAAGTTTCGCACCAAAAGCAGAGGATCGATGCAGAGGAGTGCTGGGATCCGACTCCCATAGCTGCAACCCTCGAAATAAATTCAAAAAATTCACGGGTCCCCAAATACGTGCAAGATCACAAGAGCGTGCACACTCCACGACACCTTAAAAGAGCCCTTGGATTCCCGAGACCAAGGCGAGTCCCCCATTCGTATAAGTTCTTCGAGAGCAGAGTTTTCGTTGAGGAGAGACACATTGGACTGTCTAGTTAATTTTCTTCACCAGGAAAGGTGATCTCAAATCTTTCCCTCACATCTTGATTTCACAAGTCAAATGTCCTTTTAATATTTCTATAAGTTGATGTAAGAAACATTCACATTAGTCCCGGTTAGATAAAATGTTTTTTTAACAAATTTTACAGTGAGTTTTTTCATAAAACGAGTCAAATAGACTGGTATATTTTTTTTTGACTGGAAAGTGATTTTTTTAACCTTGAAAAATTACACCAAAATTACTTACATTTTTTTTTCTAATGTTATGAAGTTTTTAAAAAATGACCACCTTTAACCGTTTAGGGCCAATTTTACTTGGCAAGAATTATGAATTTTGGTTCGTTCTTACAAGAATAAGAGTGTTGGGATCCAGTGGATCATTCATGACCAATCAACAAAGAAATGCTCAGGAAGAATAGAGGAAAATAGATTGGATTCAGAACTTAGTAGAGGACTTCATATTCTCAAAGATCACAGAGATAAAATAAACCATGCAAACAAATCTGGTGAGGCTACGCTCACTTCTGTATTCTAATGAAGACGAATTACATCTTTATATAGGAAAAGACTCTCCCGAGTTGGTTACATGAAAACCAAAGACAACTGGACTCTTAACTAAGAACTGACTCTTAACACGCCTATAACTGACTCTCACAACTGATGCTTATAACTGGCGCTTTATAACTAGCGCTTTCTCCATTATTTCCAAGTCTTCCCCTTAATGGAGAATGGATTGAGTTCTACACCTAACATCTCCCTAAACAGTTCAAACTTAATCTTTCCAAGAGGCTTAGTGAAAATATATATTTTCACTAGTATTACAATACACAAGAGTTATTTCATTTGACTGCAACTTTTCTCGAACAAAATGATACTGAGCTTCAACATGCTTTGTCCTTGCATGGAAAATCGGATTCTTCGCAATATTGATTGAACTTTGATTATCACATCTGATCATTGTAGGTTCCTTTCGTTTTTCTCCAACATCTTGAAGAAGTCTTCTTAACCAAACAACTTCACAAGTTGCTGCACACAAGGCTTTATATTCTGCTTCGGTAGAGGACAAAGATAAAGTAGGTTGTTTTTTACTGCTCCATGAAACAACCCCGAAGCCAATGTTAAACGCATATCCAGTGGTTGATCTTCAATCATCCATATTTCCAGCCTAATCAGAATCTGAATAACCTGTTAACTCAACATTAGATGCATCAGTATACTTAATACCATAATCAAGTGTACCTTTTAGATACCTGAGTACTGCCTTTGCTACATTCCAATGGCTTTCATGAGGTTTCGCCATGAACTGACTTAACACACTCACAAAATATAAAATATCAGGTCTGGGTGTGGTGAGATAATTCAGACTACCCACCATTTGTCTATACACAGTGCCATTCACCTCATTTGAACCATCATCACACGACAGTTTCACATTCGGTTGCATGGGAACAATAGAAGACTTATACTGATCCATTTTAAATCTCTTAAGTATTTCTCTGATATACTTACTCTGACAAACAAAAGTTTGGCCTGCATTTCTCCAAACTTCAAGACTTAGGTAGTAATGTAACTCACCAAGATCTTTCATTTCAAATACCTTTGATAACTTCTCCTTGATTTCATCAATTAACTTATACCATGACTACCATGACCTAGGTGCTTGTTTTAGTCCATACAATGCTTTCTTTAACTTACACACTAAGTGTTCTTGCCCCTTTTCAACAAACCCTTCAGGTTGAGTAAGGTAAACCTCTTCCTTTAACTCATCATTCAAAAATGCAGATTTAACATCTAACTGATGCAA
>ML800833.1:115582-152723 GCA_009831015.1 Picea engelmannii
CCTTACACCCAAATACTTTCAAATTATTAACTGCAGGTTTGGAACCATACAAGGCTTCGAAAGGAGTAACATTATCAAGACACATTGTTGGACTTCTATTCTTTAAATAAACTGCAGTATTTATGGCTTCAGCCCAAAATGCACTTGAGAGATTCTTACCTTTCATTATACTACGTGCACACTCTACCAAAGTTCTGTTTTTCCTTTCAGCAACTCCGTTTTGTTGTGGAGTGTGAGGTACGGTAAACTGCTGTACTATTCCATTCTCTTTGCAATATTTGTTGAAGTCCCGTGATTTATACTCTCCCCCTTGATTTGAACGGAGGATTTTGATGGATTTTCCCGTCTGCTTTTCCACCATGGTTCTGAATTCCTTAAAGTACTCGAAAACATCACTTTTTCGTCTAAGGAAGTAAACCCATGTGTATCTCGTGCAATCATCAATAAACACCAGAAAGTAAAATGCACCTCCTAAAGACCTAGTCTGCATAGGCCCACAAACATCAGTATGCACAAGATCTAACACATCTCTCTTTTTCTTATTAGGATTAGAGGGGAATTCATCTCTGTGCATCTTTCCTAATGCACATCCATCACAAACAACTTTCTCATTCTTTAATATGGGAAGTCCTTCAACCATATTCTTTTTCTATAATATCAATAAATCAGGATGATTGATATTTCCATACCTTTGATTCCAAAGAATCTCTGTTGGCATAGTGGCAGAAGTCAGTGCATGATGTGTTTTGCTGGTAACATCAAGTTTGTATAGACCTCCTACTCTGACACCCGTTGCAACAGTTCAAAAGTGGTCCAGCAGATCCTTCACTATGCAATAATTCTTGAAGAATTCAACCTTCAAGTTCTGATCTGTAATGGTGGACACAAAGATCAAATTTTTATTTATTCCTGGCACATACACCACATTGTGAATGTGACGAACAGTACCATTTAGAAATTTCATAGGAATGTCTCCATATCCCTTGATCTGATGAGCACGGTCATCTCCAAGATATATGCTGGCACCATTTTGTGTTTCTTTAAAATTAGCATACCAATTTTTATTACAAGTCATATGTACTGATGC
This sequence comes from Picea engelmannii, assembly GCA_009831015.1. Taxonomy (NCBI): domain Eukaryota; kingdom Viridiplantae; phylum Streptophyta; class Pinopsida; order Pinales; family Pinaceae; genus Picea; species Picea engelmannii. Next base: position 116,670 of record ML800833.1, read on the forward strand.
TCCGGAATCCACAAACCGGGCATTAGAATCATCCTATTCAGCAGATAAAGCAGCGTTAGACACAAATAGCCTAAGATCCCGTGAGTCAAAATTCAGGGGTTCATCAATATCATCATTAGCAATAAATAATCCGTGATCTTGATTTGAATATTTTTCTGCATAATGACCTGAATGTGTTCTAGGTTTATTCCTAGCCTCATCACTTTTCTTCTTATGATGGTCTTTAACCATATGTCCGGGTCGACCACAATAAAAACAACTCTTCGCCTCATTCCTATCAGATTGCATACCTTGATTTGGAGATTGTCTTCTCTGCGATGAACTGCCTCTCTGCCATGCACTGCCTCTCTGCCATGAACTGCCTCCTCTGCCTATTACTCTTGATCTTCCTCTAGCAAATCTATTATTTGACCACAGTGCCAAATCTTTACTCGGAGGCTTCAGATTCCCGTGCCTCTCTTCCTCTTCTAACAAGATACCTGTCAATTCTTCAAACGTAGGAGGTTTCTCCCTTGCTGCAAGACCTGTTATGAACATATGATAATATTCTAGCATACCATTTAAGGTAATAGTCACTAGATCAGTGTTGGAAACAGTTTCCCCTATATTTACTAACTTGTCTTTCACCTCTTTAATGCAACCCAAAAATGAACTAACACATTCATTTCCATCCATCTTAATGCCTAGCAATTTAGTTTTCAGGAACAAAATACGATTTGTGTTGCTAGTTTCATACAATGATTTAAGAGCTGTCCATGTTTCAACAGAAGTTGTAGCGTCTCTAATATGTGGAATTATGCTATCTTTAACTGACATGCGCAACAATACCTTTGCCTTTTTTTCGTGCTTCTCCGAATCTTGGATCTGTGCTGCTATCACACCTGCAGCCGCATCAGGTTTCAGTTCAGTTCCATTCGCAATGTTCCAGACACCATAGCCCTCCATGAGCGTCTGAATCTTGAATTTCTGGTTAATGAAGTTCGAGCCATCTAACTTGTTGGCTTCGTTGAGGTAGGTCTCTGCCAGCGGATTCGCCATCGCTGCGATTTAGTCTCTACAAGAAAATCACCAAGGATATGAAACTTTTTTGTCTTCGGATCCACTGATCCAACTATATTTCTATTGTCAACTTAAATCATGCATGCATCCAACTTTAAATCATACATGCACCTTTAAATCATCCACCTCAAAATTTCTTACCCACTTTAAATATTAAAAAAAAATTCCTTAAAAGAAACCTCCCCTTTTTGTTTTAATACACATGCATGCACTTTATCCACTTTTAATAATAATAATAATAAAAGTGAATAACTCCATTTTTCTTATTTGCATGTACTTCATCGAAGGAGGTTACCATAGAGTGCTCCACGCACGGAGGATGAAACTGATTGATAGGGAATCCCTCTCCTTCGCGCAGGTAAGGCAAGTCACACAACAACTCTGCGTGGCTCCTCTCCCAATTCGATTGCTTCTGCAATCAGCCTCTTCACCAACAGGCAATCAACCTCTTCACCAGTGAGCGACCCACACTCCAGCAAGCGATCCGCCTCCACAACAAGCTTGATGCTCCACAGTAGCACAAGATAAGCGCGTGCCTCTCTTATTTGTAAATCACCCTTCTAGAATGCGTAGAAGCAAACAACGATCTCTTCCACGCAAAGTTCGATCCCTCTCCAGCGATCTGCGACCTCAGTGTGGCTCTTCTCAGAATCTGGACGGAGCAACGACCGACTGGGCTCCCACAGAACAAGCGATCTGCCTCCAATTGATCTCAGACAACGATCCACGTATAGACGGTAATGAATTCCACTAGGGACACTTCGACTTCGCAACGGTCTAGCATGGGCTCCTCACTTAAGATTCGTCTGCCTCTCACAATCTCCCAGCAGCTCTGATACCAAGATAAAATAAACCATGCAAACAAATCTGGTGAGGCTACGCTCACTTATGTATTCTCAATGAAGACGGATTACATCTTTATATAGGAAAAGAATCTCCCGAGTCGGTTACATGAAAACCAAAGACAACTGGACTCTTAAGTAAGAACTGACTCTTAACACGCCTATAACTGACTCTCACAACTGATGCTTATAACTGGCGCTTACAACTGGCACTTATAACTGGCGCTTTATAACTAGCGCTTTCTCCATTATTTCCAAGTCACAGGGGTTGTTACCTCAAAACAGGTCTGGGACATTATTAGCACATCCTACCAAGGAAATGACAAGGTGAGAACAGTCAAGCTGCAAACCTTCAGGACACACTTTGAGACTTTAAAGATCACCGAGTCAGAGAATGTTGATCAATTCATGACCAGAGTCATGGGAATAGTAAACTAGATCAGGTTGATTGGTGAAGTCATCCCATATCAGATGATTGTTGAGAAAGTCCTTAGAAGTCTTCCAAATAAATTTGAGATGGTTGTTACAACCATCCTTGAATCCAAGGATCTGGCAATTTTTTCAACAGATGAACTAATGGGTCCTCTGCTCTTGCTGAGATCACACTCAATATGGAAGATGAGTCAATGGCCCATGCCTTCAAGACCTAATTCTCCTTCAGCAGAGGAGAGGAAGAGGCAGAGAAAAAGTTCACAGAGGAAGAGGGAGAAGCCCATCAACCATCACTCATGTGAAGGCCACACATGTAAGAATCAACAATTCCAGCAGCAAAGAGGAAGAGGGAGGAGATCCAATGATAAAGCTATCATACATTGATATTACTGCAAAAAGTATGGGCACTATGAATCTGAATGCAGGAATAAGAAAGAAGATCATAACTCAGACATAGCACATGTCTCAAATCATGAAGGAGAAACCTCAGATGGGACGTTTCTCTCTTTCCACAAGTCTGAAGAACAACACAAGGACCTCTAGTTGTTGGACAATGGATGCATCAATCACATGACATGTAACAAAGATTTAATTTCTTGCATTGATGCTTTCATTTCTTCTGATATTACACTTGGAGATGACCCTTTAGTCAATGCCCAAGGGAAATTAATTGTCCCTTTTTTGACTAAACAAGATGTAAAGAAATAAATACTTGATGTCTATCATGTTCCAGACTTGAAACATAATTTTCTTAGTATACGACAACTAATGGAACATGGCTATAAGGTACTTTTTGAAGGATCATCCTCTAGGATCTATGGAAAATTTCCTAGTAGAAAATTGATTTTTGAAATCCATATGACTAGAAATAAGATGTTTCCCCTCACTCTTAGAACTGCAAATATGAACCAAATCTATGCACAAAGTGAATCCACCCCCAATGAAACTGTGTTGTTTCATGAAAGATTTGTACATCTACCCTTTTAGTGTCTAAGTCCCTTGCAAAAGCACTTCATTGTCAAAGGTATACTTGTTTTCAAAGAGAAAAATCCCCCATGTGAGACTTTCATTCATGGTAAACATAAGAGAGCTAGTTTTGCACAATCCTCCAATCAATCCAAACAACACTTAGAGTTGGTTCACACTAACCTATGTGGACCAATTCAAACAAAGTCGAAAGGAAAAAACTTTTATTTTCTAACATTTATTGATGATTATAGTGGGAAAATATGGATCAATTTCCTCAAACACAAGTCTGAAACCTTCGCAAAGTTCAAGGAGTTCAAGGATGAAGATGAAAAATAGAGCGGGAATTATGTAAATATACTTAGATTATATGGTGGATGTGAGTATTGTTCCAAAGAATTTTCAATTTTTTGCAAGTCACAAGGCATCATCATGTAAACCACAACCAAGTATACTCCACAGCAAAATGGAGTGGTTGAGAGGAAAAATCAAACTATAATGAACATGGAAATGATCTTGCTCAGAGATAAATGTTTGTCAAATTTCTTTTGGGTTGAAGTTGTAGCATGTTTAGCCTATCTTTTGAATCTATCTCCAACCACCAGTGTCAAAATGAAGGTCCCTCAAGAAACATGGAGTAGGACAAAACTGAATGTCGCTCATCTCAAAACCTTTGGATGCATTGAATTCACTCACATACCTTCCGAATTAAGGAAGAAGCTTGATGATCGAAGTGAGAAATGAATTTTTGTTGGCTACGATGAGACATCTAAAGCTTACCTACTATACAATCTGATTTCAAATAAACTTATTCTCAGCAGAGATGTAAAATTTCTTGAAAATAAGTTATGGAGTGAGTCTGCAAATTGCCCTATGGACAATCAAAATACACTGTTGCCACTTCCTGAACACATAGAAAATTCAGGACAACAAACACATCATCATGTCCTTCCACGATTGTAGTTACAAGGATAACCTAAAAGTTCCAAGAGCATCTCTTCTTCAAGAAAAAATTCATCCTCTGAAGTCCAAAGTCAATGAAGTTGAATCTTGAGAGAGATCCATTAATAGTTGGATGATCTTAATTAGAAAAATATAGTTGCATTATTATCATGCCAGCCCACATCTTTTAAAGAGGAAGCTAAAGAGCCACATTGGGTTCAAGCCATGAACCAATAAATTGACTCGATTAAGAAGAATAAAACATGGGATCTTTTCGATCTTCCACAGCATAAGACCAACATTGGTGTCAAGTGGGTTTACAAGTCGAAACTCAATGAAAATGGGAAGATTGAAAAACACAAAGAAAGACTTGTTTCCAAAGGATTTTCTCAACAAACATGCATTGGTTATGGTGAAACCTTTGCTCCAGTAGCAATTTTGGATATTGTAAGGACCCTTTTAGCCATAAAAAACTCAACACAAATGGCAAGTATACCAGATGGATGTCAAGTCATCTTTCTTGAATGGTATCCTAGAAGAAGAAGTATATGTGGATCAACCACCAAGATTTGAAGTCAAAGAGCACCTAACCAAAGTGTATTGATTGAAGAAAGCCTTGTATGGCTTGAAGCAAGCTCCAAGAGCTTCGTACAATAGAATTGATGCTTAACTAATCAAGAGTGGTTTGAACAGAAGCCAAAATGAGCCAACACTCTACACCAAAATAGATCAACTAGGTAAAATTATGAGTGTATGCCTATATTTTGATGATATACACTGGAAATATTTAATTAGATATTTTTAAGCATGCTATGCAATATGAATTTGAGATGAGAGATCTTGGCATAATGATTTTTTTTGGAGGATTGAGGTTGATCAATCAACCAAATGCATTTTGTAAAAGTATGCTACAGTGATCATCAAAAGATCATGCATGGAAGACTACAATCCAACAGAAACTCCTATACCCCTAGGCACAAAATTGAGCAAGCAAGATGAAGGCCCTACAATAGATTCTACTTTATATAAACGTTTAGTAGGAAGCCTATTGTATCTTACAACTACTAGACCTGATATTATGTATGTAGTCATCCTTGTTTCTCGGTTCATGGAATCTCTCAAATATTCTCACTTGAAAATGACTAAAAGGATTATGAGATATGTTGCGGGAACACCTAATTTTGGATTATGGTACACTCAATTTGAAGATGATCATCTTTATCGCTACACTGGCAGTGATTTTGCAGGCGACCTAGATTACCGGAAAAACACTTCAAGACATGCTTTTCACTTGGGCACAAATATAATTTCTTGGGCATCAAATAAGAAGCCCATTGTATCAATATCTTCTGCAGAGGTAGAGTATGACACTGCTACCTCAGTTTCTTGTCAAGCTATGTGGCTGCGAAGATTATTGAAAGACATGTCACATACCGAAAATGATCCAACTCCTATTTTCTTTGACAAGACTTCAACAATTGTCTTGTCGAAAAAACATGTTTTTCACAAGAAGAGGAAACACATTGACACTCACTATCACTTCATACTCGAGCTAGTCAACAATGGTGAAATAGATCTACAATTTTGTGGCTCACGAGATCAGCTCACATAGATCTTTACAAAACCTGTGTTTAATTTCCAACGACAACACTTGGGTATTATAAGTGCTGATGTTTGTAACCATTGAGTTTAAGAGGGAGTGTTAATTATAAACTCCAACTCCTAGATGATTGTACACTGCCAACTCTTTTGGATAGATGTATCAATCTGTTATGATTCCTTTCTTGTTGTTGATTTGGTTGTTATGTTGTTGTTATGATTCTCCATATATGTTTGACATTTTCTCTAATACAATTTGCGCTCTGCTCAATTACTTCAATTATGTTCTTGCTATGTTTCCTACTGTCTACGTATTTTTCAACATCGACATTCAAAAAACTAAAAAAGATAGAGGATTCATATAGTCAGAGTATTCACTAAATCACACTATTATCTAATGCTTGTATTATTTGCCTCTGATACTGGAGAATCCAGCCACACACACTCCCTTCCTTTCAAGTTGTATGATTCATAAACATAATAAACTCCTCATCTTTCGTCAGACATACCACTCAGTCTAGCCTAAGATGAAAAACTAATGCAAATCCACGATGTCGAGCTACTTGGAATAAGGCGTGCCTCAGCCAAATCAAGTCAAAACCAAAATGCAAGCACAAGTTTGATGGTGCTTGCATTTATATGGTTCCCTGCCTAAGTGCAGGGTGGATCTTCTCCCAAAAATGCCATTCACCATAGAGAGGGTTGATTCGTAAATCCATAAAAGACAAAGGACAAAGAGAGATACTGACCCTGATGGTCCATCCCAATACATAACACTCTGCAACCATCATGCAAGCCTATGGACATCACAACTAAATAATAATCTTTTTTATAGAGTTGTGAGAGACCTCACTTTGTGTTTATAATGGAGCAGAGCTAACATCCCAATACTTCCATTTATTGCCAACTAATATAATATTTTATTTGAAAACCCTATACAATAGAATGCCAACAACTGGAAAAAGGTAAGAATCATGGTTACAAATATATGCGTGAAGGAGATTACAACAATCTCATCATCTCATCTACTTCAGTTTGTCAAGATGTAATCATTTCACTGCCCCTGTGAAAATGGTGAATCGGTGGCCATCTTGACCCTTCAAGACTCGAGGATTAACATCCGATTACAATTTTGTCTTACATAGCTTAAATGATGGTCACCTTAACCTTTCAAGGCAACCGAGCACCAACACCGTCTTGATTTAAAATTTTTATAAGATCGAAGGGACATTTTTGTTTGTATAAATACCTGAAACAGATTGTAAGAGTTAGAGCTTGAAAGCATATTGAATAGGTAAAAATGGATTGTAATCTGAGTGATTTTGAAAAATCACATTTTGAATGGAAGTTCTTATTGTGCATTAAGAGGTATTCTCTCCGTTGTATTTTTGAAAAGTCACATTTGAATCGAAGTCGCTATTTCGGCATTCGGAGTTTAGTTGTTAAAAGTGTGTGGAGTTCTTTTGTTTTTCCAAACGCCGAAACCCGAAATTGTTGGGCCCACAACCTATTCGCATTTCACAAATTGACAATTGACGTTTTTTGTTTTGTTTTTGCATCGGGTGTTTGCAAACCTTGAACCCCAAACTCCAATCTGCCTGGGTCCCACAGCTTGATCGCATTTCGCGATTCGACAATCAGTGTGTGTTTTGTTTTTGTGTTCGATGTTTCTAATCGCCGAAACCCAATCCCCCATTGAACTCCATTTTTTTTTCACATTTGGTATTAGAGCCTGTAGTCTATTCTGCTATTGCTTAGTTCATTGCAGATTATTCCTATTGGTGCCAAATTTTATCCTCTTATTTTTCTGCATGAAGGTTTATTTAATTCCTTTCAAATTTTATATAAATGGTTGCGTTTGGTAGTAGTTCTTCTCAGGTGAAGGTTCCTGTATTGAGCGATAATCCATATGACTCTTGGTATAATCGAATGAGAACGATCTTATGTTCTCAGGATTTATGGACCTATGTTATTGATGGTTATGCTCAGCCAGCTGATGTAGAAACAGAATTGGATCTCTCTAATGATGACCGTGTTTTGCTGAAAGAAAATAGGAAGAAGGATAACAAAGCTCTTGGATTAATCTAGCAAGAATTAAATGAATCCATTTTTATGAATATTGCTATTGCTACATATTCGAAGATGGCTTGGGAAATTCTTGAAACCTGTTATCAAGGAGTGTCCAAGGTGAAGACAGTCAAGTTGTAGAATTTGAGAAGGGATTTCGAAAATCTAAAGATGAAGGATAATGAAAGTGTTGATACTTTCATGACTCAAGTAACGAGTGTTGTGAACCAGCCCAGGCAGTATGAAGATGATGTTGATAAAGTGTTGAGAAGTTTTCCAAATACGTTTGATCCTGTTGTTGTTCCCATAGGGGAATTTAAGGATTTAAGTCAAATGCAAATTGATGAGTTAATTGGTTCTCTTGTTGCTCATGAATCTAGGATATCTAGATATGAAGAAGGATCAATGAAGCATGCTTTCAAATCCAAACTGCATGTTACCAGAGGCATAGGTAGAGGAAGGTTTCATACTCGAGGAAGAGGAGGTTGATTTTCTGGTCCAAGGGACAACAGAGCTAAATCAGAGTCTTAGCAGAAATCCCAGCAGAATCCTCCTAATTTAAGAGGGAGCAGCAGCAAACCTGGTAGCAAGAAAATCAAAGGTATGATAAATCTAAAATACAATGCTATTACTGTAAGAAGTTTGGGCATTTTTCTAACAAATGTTGGAAGAAGTAGACAGATGCTGGAAAGCAGTCTGCACATATCACAAATGAGTCTGAGAATGATCAAAATCCTATGTTCTTGACTTGTAATGTCACTCAGGAAAGTGCTAATGATATTTGGTTTTTGGATAGTGGTTGCAGTAACCACATGACTGGTAATAAGGATTTATTTTCTTCTATTGATACTAGTATTCAGTTTGAAGTAAAACTAGGAAATGACTGTAAGGTTACAGTTAATGGTAAAGGTGTAGTTCCAGTCTACACTAAGAATAATCAGAGAAGAAATATTGATGATGTTTATTTTGTGCCTAGTTTAAAATGCAATCTTATTAGTGTTGGACAACTGTTGGAGAAACAGTACAGAGTGTTCTTCAAGAACAAGGTATGTAGAATCTATGATAAATTACCCAGCAAACAGTTGATTGAAAAATTAGAGATGAGCAAGAATAGAATGTTTCCACTTGTTATGAGAAATGATTTGAGTGGTTCTTTGAATGCTTATAAAGATGGAAGCTTGGATGAATCTTGGTTATGGCATTTGAGATATGGTCATTTACATTTTGGTGGCTTATATCTGTTACAAAAGAAGCAGATAGTAAAGGGGTTTCCCTATATTAAGCAACATGCAAGCTCTTGTGAGAGCTGTATACGACGGAAGCATCACAGAGAGAAATTTATTTCAGGTGTTTCCTACAGAGAAAAAGATCCATTGGAAATTGTCCACACAGATTTATGTGGACCTATGCAAACACCTTCCTTAATTGGTTGTGTTTATTTTATGACTTTCATTGATGATTTTAGTAGGAAGACTTCGTTTTATTTGTTGAAACAGAAATATGAAGCCTTTGATGTTTTTAAGAAGTTTAAGTCTATGGTTGAGAATGAGAGTGGTCAAACCATTAATATCTTGAAGTATGACAGAGGAGGTGAGTATAAACTAAATGAATTCGGTGAATTTTGTGATCTTCATGGAATTAAAAGGCAGTTTACTACTCAATATACTCTACAGCAGAATGGAGTGGCTGAAAGGAATAATCGGACCATCATGAATATGGATCAAATCATGTTGAAAGAGAAGCATCTTTCAAATGAATATTGTGGATATGTAGTTGTTTTCTCTATTTTTATCTTGAATAGAAGTCTGACCAAGACCATGAGGGATCGTGTACCTCAGGAAACTTGGTATGGTAAGCCTCACAATGTTTCTCATTTCAGAATTTTTCGATGTGTTGCATTTGTGCATGTACCTGTAGAAATGAGGAGGAAGTTGGATGATAGAAGAGAAAGATGTATCTTTGTTGGATACAATGAAGAGTCTAGGGAATATAAACTCTACAATCCCATCACTCAGAAATATGTAATCAACAGAGATGTTCAATTTAAAGAAGATGAAGCTTGGGATGGAAGTATTGTCAAATCAATTTCAGAGGGAGCTGTGTTACCCTGTGAAGATGATGATGGAGTTGAGTAGGCTGAAGGAGATGGACATATGGTTCCACATGTACATATGCCTGCAACAAGAAGTCCAACAAGGAAAGCACCATATTTCATCCCATCTCAATTTAGAACACCCAGAACTCATAAACGTGGTGAGCCATCTGGACATGGTGGACATCAATCAGATTCACAGGTAAGTAGTGAATCAAATACCACTTTAGCTTGATTAAGAAACAAATTTAAAGGACATAAGAATAGAAGCTTAAGAGAATTGTATGATCAGAATGAAGGAGTAGATCCGATTTCAATTTTTGCATTAATGGCATGTGATCCTATAAGTTTTGATGAAGCTACTAAAGAGGATGTCTAGATAAAAGCAATGGATGAGGAGATTGATTCCATTGAAAGAAATAAAACTTGGGATCTTATAGATTTACCTGAAGGTAAGAACAATATTGGTGTGAAGTGGGTTTATAAGACTAAGTTGAATGCATATGGTGAATTTGAAAAGTACAAGGCAAGACTTGTAGCTCAGGGGTTTAGTCAACAACCCAACATTGATTACAATGAAACATTTTCTCCTGTAGCAAGAATTGACACTGTAAGAATGGTCTTAGCTATTGCAACTCAGAATAGATGGATCATGCATCAGATGGACGTTAAGTCTGCATTCTTAAATGGATATTTGGAAGAAGAGGTTTATGTAAGACAACCTCCGGGTTATGAGATTGATAAGCATAGAGATAAAGGTTACAAGTTAAGGAAGGCTTTATATGGATTGAAGCAAGCATACAGAGTTTGGTATAGAAAGATTGATGAATACTTGATCGATGTTGTTTTCAACAGAACTCCAAGTGAACCAACTCTTATACATAGGTAAATCAAGAAGGTAAGATTTTGATTGTCTATTTGTATGCTGATGACCTGATTTTTACTGGAGATCTATCTGTAGATGATTTTTAAAATGCCATGAAAACAGAGTTTGAAATGACTGATTTAGGATTGATGAAGTATTTTCTTGGAATTGAAGTGGATCAATCTGATGATGGCATTTTCATTTGTCAAACTAACTATGCAAATGAAGTGTTGAAAAGGTTTAGAATATTGAATTGCAAGCCAACTGCAACACCAATGGAAACTGGTATTAAACTTAGAAAGTATGATGAGGGATCATATGTTGATCCAAATCTGTATAAGAGGCTGGTTGGAAGCCTTATGTACTTAACAACAACCAGACCTGACATTATGTTTGCTATGATTTTGATTTCAAGATTCATGGAGACTCCGAAGAGTACTCATTGGCAAGCAAGAAAGAGAATCCTAAGATATGTTGTTGGAACAACTGAATTTGGTATCCGATACACATCAAGTTTAAACTTTGATCTGATCCGATATACTAATAGTGATTTTGCAGGTTCCATTGATGACAGGAAAAACACATCTGGGTATGTGTTCATTCTTGGATCTGGAGCAGTGGCATGGGCATCAAAGAAACAACACGTTGTGAATCTATCTTCTACTGAGGAAGAGTATGTTGCAACAGCTTCATCTTCATGTCAAGATGTGTGGATGAGAAGGGCGTTGGATGAATTCTTGGATGACCAGAATGATGCAACCTAAATTGTTTGTGACAATAAATCTACCACTTCACTGTCAAGGAATCACGTCTTTCACAAACATAGTAAGCACATTGATACAAGGTATCATTTCATTCAAGAGCTAGTAAATGGAAAAGAAGTTTTTGTTCAGTTCTGCAGATATGAAGAACAATTTGCACACATATTTACGAAGCCTTTTGGAAATGAATTGTTTAAAATCCATAGAAGAAATATTGGGGTCTGCAAGTTGTAATGCATTGTTTACAACAATTTTGTTTTACTTGTTTTAGTTTTCTTGGCTCTGAAATGATTAAGAGGGAGTATGTCAGGATGTAATCATTTCACCACCCCTGTGAAAACGGTGAATCAGTGTCCTTCTTGACCCTACAAGACTCGAGGATTAACCATTGATTACAATTTTGTCTTACATAGCTTAAATAGTGGTCGCCTTAACCTTTCAAGGAAACCAGAAACCAACACCGTATTGATTTAAACATTTTATAAGATCGAAGGGGCATTTTTTTTTGTATCAATTCCTGAAACAGATTGTAAGAGTTAGAGATTGAAATCATATCGAATAGGTAAAAAAAGATTGTAATCTAGGTGATTTTGAAAAATCACATTTTGAATGGAAGTTCTTTTTGTGCATTCAGAGGTATTCTCTACATTGTATTTTTGAAAAATCACATTTGAATCAAAGTCACTATTTCGGCATTCGAAGTTTAGTTGTTAGAAGTGTGTGGAGTTCTTTTACTTTTCCAAATGCGAAAACCCGAAATTGTTGGGCCCACAGCCTATTCGCATTTTGTGAATCGACAATTGACGTCTTGTTTTGTTTTTGCATCGGGTGTTTGCAAACCCCGAACCCCGAACTCCGATCTGCCTGGGCCCCACAGCTTGATCACATTTCGTGATTCGACAATCAGCATGTGTTTTTTTTTTGTGTTCGGCGTTTGTAATCGCCGAAACCTGATCCTCGATTGACCTCCGTTTTTTTTCACACAGTTTCCATAGTTGATACTTCAAGCATACAATCTCTAGAATTTCCAATACAAACATCTAAATATATGCATAGTTTTTTTATGTCAGAAACATCTAAATATATGCATGAGGATTCTAGTAAGATAGTCGAAGTTTTTTAATCTCTATAAACGTTAATGCACCTTATAAAAAATGCCCATTGATTGCTTATGTAAATTCATAAACATTAAGAGTAATCCATTCCTTGATATTGGTAATTAATGTAATCTATCTCTACTGCCTGTGATAACCACTCCACGCGTGATAATGTCCTATAACTGGAAAGTCCTATCTTGGCTCTCTACTAAACAAGATATTGGTGCATGGACGAATGCAAAAATTGCCTAGTCCATTCATACATTTGTGACCTCATGCTTTTAAGTTCTACAAAATCAAATTCCCACAACTCATGCTTTTAGGTTCTGCAAAATCAAATTCCCACAGCTCATGCTTTTAGCATGCCAAATATGAAAGTCACGTAGGAGGCTGTTCGACACTCGGGTCTCGACAATTACAACGCCCAGACACCAAAAACACACCACAACAATATTGTCGAGTTCGCGATATGCAAGAGGGTCGTTGGACCCAATAATTCAGTTCTCGGCAGTTGGAGAGGTGAGTGAGTGTGTTACAACACAGCACAATGATTGTCGAGTTTGTGAGATGCGAGAAAGGTGTGTAGATCGTAACTTTGGGTCTCGACGATTGAAACACCCAGCACATAAATAAAATAAAACAAGAACTCGCGAGTCGCGATATTGCGAACAACCTGTGAACATAATGCTTCAGGGTTTTGAGTATCTGCGTGTTGAAGGGATTTTTTGTACGAGCCGACAGTTGACCAGAAGAAGAAAACCATAAATGGAGTTTACAAACTCAATAACAAAATTATAAATGCAGAGCACTCCAAACACAAAATAACGGATTTTATTCAAAAATGCTTTCAAACTTCTTGTCTATATATCAATTACAATTTCAACTGTGGTATTTAAAACACTAACAAAATGCCCCTTCAATCTTCTAAAAGGTTTAATCAAGGCGGTTTTGGTGTCTGGTTTCCTTGAAAGGTTAAGGCAACCACCGTTTAAGGTAATGTAAGAAATTTTTTTAATCGATGGTTAATCTTCGAGTCTTGAAGGGTCAAGACGACCATTGATTCACCATTTACACAGAGGCAGTGAAATGATTACTTTCTATCATACACCCTCTTAATCATTTCAGAGAAAAAAAAAGCTAAAACATGTAAAACAAAATTGTTGTAAACAATGCATTACAGCTTCCAAACCCCAATATTTCTTCTATGAATTTTAAACAGTTCATTTCCCAAAGGCTTCGTAAATATGTCTGCAAATTGTTCTTTTGACCTACAGAACTAAACAAAAAATTATTTTCCATATACCAGCTCTCGAATGAAATGATACCTTTTATGAATGTGCTTACTCTGTTTGTGAAAAACGTGATTCTTTGATAGTGCAATGGTAGATTTATTGTCACGGAAAATTTGGGTTGCATCATTCTGCTCATGCAACAATTCATTCAAGACTCTTCTCATCCACACAGCTTCACATGCAGCTATAGCTATTGCAACAAACTCTGCCTTAGTAGAAGATAGAGTCACAATGGGTAGTTTCTTTGATTCCCATGCCACTGCTCCAAATCCAAGACTGAACACATACCCAGATGTGCTCTTCCTGTCATAAATGGAACCTGCAAAATCACTATCAGTATATACGATCATCTCAAAGTTTAATCTTGATGTGTATCAGATACCAAAATTAGTTGTTCCAGCAACATATCTCAGGGTCCTCTTTCCTGCTTTCCAATGAGTACTCTTTGGAGTCTCCATGAATCTGGAAATCAAACTCACAACAAACATAATTTCAGGTCTGGTTGTTGTTAAGTACATAAGGCTTCCAACTAGCCTCTTATACAGAGTTGGATCAACATATGATCCCTCATCATACTTGCTAAGTTTAATACCAGTTTCCATTGGTGTTGCAGTTGGCTTGCAATTCAACATTCTAAACCTTTTCAACACTTCATTTTTATAGTTAGTTTGACAAATGAAAATGCCATCATTATATTGATCCACTTCAATTCCAAGAAAATACTTCATCAATCCTAAATTAGTCATCTCAAACTCTGTTTTCATGGCATTTTTAAAATCATCTATAGATAGATCTCCAGTAAAAATTAGGTCATCAACATACAAACAGACAATCAAAATTTTACCTTCCTGGTTTACCTTTGTATACAGAGTTGGTTCACTTGGAATTCTCTTGAATCCAACACTGATCATGTATTCATTAATCTTGCTATACCAAACTCTGGATGCCTGCTTCAATCCATATAAATCCTTCCTTAACTTGTAAACTGTATCTCTATGCTTATTAATCTCATAACCTGGAGGTTGTCTGACATAAACCTCTTCTTCTAAATATCCATTTAAGAATGAAGACTTAACGTCCATCTGATGCATGATCCATGTATTCTGAGCTACAATATCTAAGACCATTCTCATAGTGTCAATTCTTGCTACAGGAGCAAATGTTTCATTGTAATCAATGCCAGGTTGCTGACTAAACTCCTGAGCTACAAGTCTTGCCTTGTACTTTTCAACCTCACAATCTACATTCATCTTAGTCTTATAAACCCACTTAACACCAATATTTTTGTTACCTTCAGGTAAATCTACAAGATCCCAAGTTTTATTTCTTTCAATGGAATCAATCTCCTCATCCATTGCTTTTATCCAAACATCCTCTGTAGCAGCTTCATCAAAACTTACAGAATCGCATGCCATTAATGAAAAAATTGAAATCTGATCTACTTCTTCATTCTCACCAGACAATTCTCTTAAGTTTCTAGTCTCCTGTCCTTTAAATCTGTTGCTTAATGAAGCTAAAGTGGGATTTGATTCACTACTTACTTGTGAATCTGATTGATGTCCACCATGTCCAGATGGCTCACCACGCTCATGAGTTATGGGCGTTCTAAATTGAAATGGGTTGAAATCTGGTGCTTTCCTTGTTGGACTTCTTGCTGCAGGAGTAAGTGCATGAGGAACCATCTTTCCATCTCCTTCAACCTTCTCAGCTCCATCATCATCTTCACAGGGTAACACAACTCCCTCTGAAATTGATTTGTCAATACTTCCATCCTAGGCTTCATCTTCTTTAAATTGAACATCTCTGCTGATTACATATTTCTGGGTGATGGGATTGTAGAGTTTATATGCCCTAGACTCTTCAATGTATCCAACAAAGATACATCTCTCGCTTCTGTAATCCAACTTCCTCCTCATTTCTGCAGGTACATGCACAAATGCAACACATCCAAAAATTATAAAATGAGAAATATTGCAAGGCTTACCATCCCAGGCTTCCTGAGGTACATGATCCCTCACGGTCTTGGTCAAAATTCTATTCAAGATAAAAATAGAGCAAAGAACCAGATCTCCCCAATATTCATTTGAGAGATGCTTCTCTTTCAACATGCTTCAAGCCATAGCCATGATGGTCTGATTCTTCCTTTTAGCCACTCCATTCTGCTGTGGAGTATATCGAGCAGTAACCTGCATTTTGACTCCATGAAGATCAAAAAATTCAATGAATTCATTAAGTTTGTATTCACCTCCTCTGTCATACCTTAAGATTTTAATATTTTGACCACTCTCATTATCAACCATAGACTTAAACTTCTTAAAAACATCAAAGACTTCAGATTTTTGTTTCAACAAATACAACCAAGTCTTCCTATTGAAATCATCAATGAGAGTCATAAAATAAACACAGCCAGTTAAAGAAGGTGTTTGCATAGGTCCACATAAATCTGTGTGGACAATTTCCAATGGAGCTTTTTCTCTGTAGGAAACACCTGAAACAAATTTCTCTTTGTGATTTTTTCCAAGTATACAACTCTCACAAGAGCTTGAAGGTTGTTGAATACAAGGTAAACCCTTTACCATCTGTTTCTTCTGTAACAGATCTAAGCCACCAAAATGTAAATGACCATATCTCAAATGCCATAACCAAGATTCATCTAAGCTTCCAGCTTTATAAGAATTCAAAGAACCACTCAAATCATTTTTCATAACAAGTGGAAACATTCTATTCTTGGTCATCTCTACTCTTGCAATCAACTATTTGCTGGGAAATTTATCATAGATTGTACATACCTTGTTCTTGAAGAACACTCTGTACTTTTTCTCCATAAGTTGTCCAATGCTAATAAGATTGCATTTCGACCAAGAACAAAATAAACATCATCAATATTTCTTTTCTGATTATCCTCAGTGTAAACTGGAACTACACCTTTACCATTAACTGTAACCTTACAGTCATTTCCCAGTTTTACTTCAGACTGAATACTATTGTCAATAAATGAAAATAAATCCTTATTACCATTCATGTGGTTACTGCAACCACTATCCAAAAACAAAATATCATTTGCACTTTCCTGAGTGACATTACAGGTAAAAAACACAGGATTTTGATGATCCTCAGACTCATTTGTAATATGTGTAGACTACTTTCCAACATCTGCCTGTTTCTTCCAACATTTGTTATCAAAATGCCCAAACTTCTTACAATAATAACATTCTACTTTAGTTTTATCATACCTCTAATTTTATTATTACCAGGGTTTGTTGCTTCTCCCTCTTAAATTAGGAGGATTCAGTTGGGACTTCTACTCAGACTCTGATTCAACTATGTTGTCCCTTCGACTAGAAAATTGAACTCCTCTTCCATGAGTATGAAACATTCCTCTGCCTCTGCCTCTGGTAACATGCAGTTGGGATTTGAAAGCATGCTCCAATGATCCTCCTTCATATCTACATATTCTAGATTCATGAGCAACAAGGGAACCAGTTAAGTCATCAATTTTCATTTGACTTAAATCCTTAAATTCCTCTATGGGTACAACAACGGGTTCAAACTTCTTGGGTAAACTTCTCAGCACTTTCTCAATAACTCTCTTATTCTCAATATCATCTCCATACTACCTAAGCTGGTTCACAACACTCATTACTTGAGTCATGAAAGTATCAACACTTTCATTATCCTTCATCTTCAGATTTTCGAAATCCCTTCTCAAGTTCTACAACTTGACTGTCTTCACCTTGGACACTCCTTGATAACAGGTTTCAAGAATTTCCCAAGCCATATTCGAAGATGCAACACTAGCAATATTCATAAAAATGGCTTCATTTAATCCTTGCTTGATTAATCCAAGAGCTTTATTATCCTTCTTCCTGTTTTCCTTCAGCAAAACACGGTTAGCATTAGACAGAGCCATTTCTGTTGCAATATCAGCTAGCTCGACATAACCATTAATAACATGAGTCCACAAATCCTGAGAACGCAAAATCATCCTCATCCGAATATACCAGGAATCATATGACTTCTCGGTCAGGACAGGAACCTTAATTTGAGAATAACTGCTACCAAACACATCCTCACCCCTAAACTCCTCACCCTTCAAACCTAAATACTGGAATAGGTTTGTTGATGATACCTTTGTCATCTGGTCCCATGGTTGTGACAAATTAGATGAATTTGTGACTCACCTTAATAAACAATCCGATCACATCAAGTTCACGATGGAGGTTGAAAATAATAATAGTCTTCCATTTCTAGATGTCAGAGTCACAAAAAGACCTGATGGATCCTTGTCCCATCAAGTTTATAGGAAGAAAACCCACACTGAACAATACCTTCATGTCGATTCCCATCATCACCCCTCCAAAAAACTAGGTGTTCTAAACACCTTGGCCACTAGAGCCTTTAGAATTTCTGATGATGAACACCTAGAGGAAGAGAAAAAACACCTCCTTAATGTTTTTAAAAATAATGGCCATAAAAAACATCAGGTAATGAAAGATTTTCAAAATGCCACCAAAACACCTAGGAATAAAGAACAAACAAATAATGATGTGTCTAAAGTTTACTTACCCTACATACAAGGTACAACAGACAAACTTGTGAGGATTTTAAAGAAGAAAAACATTGGTGCAACCTTCAAACCCCTAAACACTATTAGGAATTCCCTTAGGTCAGTAAAAGACTCTGTTGATCCCATTGAACATAAAGGTGTCTATATGATCCCATGTTCATGTGGTAAACAATACATAGGAGAAACAGGTCGTTCCTTTAGAATTAGGATTCAAGAACATGCCGCTGACATCAAACACAATCACACTCGTCCCTCAGCTCTCACAGAACACTCAGATAAAACCAAACATCACATCTGTATTGAAGAAACCAAAATACTTGCCAGGATAGATCACTATCACAATAGGAAATTCAAAGAAGCAATCGAAATTGAAAAACAACCTAATAATCTAAACAGAGATGATGGATGGAAAATTAGTCAAAATTGGATCCCTACCCTAGCCAATATGAATAATTCTAAATATTAGTTTATAAACATTGTCCAGTCGGCTCCTTAAAAAAATAAAAAATTAAAAAATTAATAAACAAACAAGTAATTAATTATTAAAACAAATAATTAATTAATTAACCAAACAATTATAATCTTTAAAAATTTATAATTATTGATTTCATTTTAATAAGTAGGCTCCTTACAATAACTTTTCAATTATTTATATACGTGTTATATTCTTTTTTCCTTCATTTTTCACAAACGCTTTCCTGATGATGGACCACACTAGTTTGGTCCGAAACGTCGAAAAACATAAAACCTATGCGATGGATCCGAAAGAACTCTCTGAACAAAACAATGATCGCAAAAGTCTTAGAACAGAAACACATCCATTTATAAAAGTTTGAAAGGAATCAAATAAATTCTCATGCAGTAAAATTGGGCAAAAATAGGAACAATGAGAAACTGACAGGATACAATACAGGCTCTGATACCAAATGAAAGCGACGTAGGAGGCAGTCTGCCACTCGGGTCTCGACGATTACAACGCCCGGACACCAAAACCACACCACAACAATATTGCCGAGTTCGTGATACGCGAGAGGGCCGTGGGACCCAGTACTTTGGGTCTCGACAGTTGGAGAGGTGAGTGAGTGTGTTACAACACAACGCAATGATCGTCGAATTCGCGAGATGTGAGAAATGTGTGGGGCTCGTAACTTTGGGTCTCGGCAATTGAAACACCCAGCACAGAAATGAAATGAAACAAGAACTCGTGAATAGCGATATTGCAGACAACCTATGAACAAAACACTTAGGGGTTTTGAGTGTCTGTGTGTTGAAGGGATATATTGTACGATCCAACAGCTGACAAGAAGAAGAAAACCAGAAATGGAGTTTACAAACTCAATAACAAAATTATAAACGCAGACCACTCCAAACACAGAATAACAAATTTTATTCAAAAATGCTTTTAAATTTCTTGTATGTATATCAATTACAATTTCAACTATGGTATTAAAAACACTAACAAAATGCCCCTTCGATCTTCTCAAAGGTTTAATCAAGGTGGTGTTGGTGTTTGGTTGCCTTGAAAGGTTAAGGAGGCCGTCGTTTAAGGTAATGTAAGAAAAAATTGTAATCGATGGTTAATATTTGAGTCTTGAAGGGTCAAGACGGCCACCGATTCACTGTTTACATAGAGGCGGTGAAATTATTACTTTCTGACAAAATATATACTATGTCATAAGATGAAGTGTACCATTTATGTTTTCAAATATATACAGACTCATAAGATGAAGTGTAGAGAGACTATTTAACTTATTTATCAATTCAAAAAAGCATTGCACAAACAATCATTTTCATATTGGGAATCATAAATGAAAGGAAGTAGAGGTGTGGATTATGTTTACTACACTCTTCAAATATAAAAGAATGTGTAGAAGTTAAATAAACAGAGTTACAACAATAAAAAACACATTCATATAACTATTAGACAATTGCATTCAACAATTAAATGGTTACAATACATTATAAAGTCTCTATGCTCTCAAAAGAGTGTTCATAAGGATTTCACATAAATTTCGACAACATAATAGTGAGCTAAAACTAACACTTTGTTTTCCTCTAATCCTAGCACTCAATACATAGGCATAACAAAACTATAAAACATTTATGTGGTTTTCCAATTCTTTATACTAGAAAAAACCATCAATTAACTGTGCAACTAATGATGCTTAGCATTCATTACCTATTAGTGATATGCATTTATTCCCTTCCACTACTCAACATTTATCCCCTTTTATTTATCACCATTTATTCTCTGCCACTACTTAGCATTTATTCCATGCTATTGCTTAACAATCATTACCTTCTCTACTACATGAATGCAAGGTGTATGACATGTCTGTCCCAACATTCTCCCACTTGTTATATACCTTTTAGCAGTATAAGGGAGAATGCATCAAAATGTGAGCTAATTGTTAGGGGCCATAAGGCCCATAGACTCTCAACATCACTTGAGTTTACTTGTGTTCACATGTTTTTTCAATGTATTTACAACATGACGTAAAGTGTCAACTTTATCTAGTATCACATGTTCATCCTCTATCATGTCACTAAAGAAATGGTACTGAATATTTATATGATTTTTCTTTGCATCAAAGGTTGGGTTTTTAGCCAAACAAATGGCATTGTTACTATCACATTGAACTGCAATAGCTCTCTTACTTAGCCCTAGTTATGAACACAATTTCATAATCCAAATGGCCTCATTACATGCATGAGTAGCTTCCATATACTCTACCTATCCAGTGGACAAAGTGACCACATCTTGTTAGTGTTCAACCAACTTACTACTCCACCAAACAATCAAAACATGTCTCCTTCAATAGATCACCTCCTATCTACATCCCCTGCCCAATAAAAATCCACATAACCTTGTATATGAACTAAGCCTAGGTCTCCTAAAAAATCACTATGATAGAAAAGGGAACATTCATAAGTAACTTGCAAATACCCAAAGACACTCTTCACTACAACATAATGTTCACGTCAAATATTAGCCATGAATAAAATCAAGGCTCCCTCTACTTGGGAAAAGTATAGACTCTAGTACAAACCATAGCATACATCAAAATACTCACTCCACTAGCATAAAGAATAGAAGCCATATCCTCTATCTATATGGGTCTTTTTGGACACTTCTCAATTGAAAGTTTAGTTTCGATATAAATCAGAACACTCAATGCTCAACAATCTTCCATGCAAAAATGTTGCAACAAAAAAATTATATACTTACTTTGTGATGCAGGAGCATATTCTCTCAAAATCAACCTTTCTAAATAGACCTAAGGGGGTTTTAGAATTTACAAAAGGAAGTGGGCTCCCTAATGAATTATTGTGTCAGAGAGGTTGTGGTAGAGACTCTTGATGAATTCTTGTTGAGGTTGGAGTTGGAATATTGTGAGTAGGAGTGAAAAAGCCTGCAACTATCATAGATGAGGAGAAAAGGGAACTAAAGGAGTTATAGAAGAGAAAAATAAAGATACCAAAAGGCCAAGTTCATGAGAATAAACTTGGTGAGGTATTGTGTAGCAAGGTGAAAAATACTTGTTATTGTAGAGACCATTTGCAACTGACAGTTGCGCATGAATAAGCTCACAAAGGGAGAAATAAATATGACTAGAGATAGTCAAAGGAAGGCTTTAGAAGGAAGCCACAAGAAGATGATAAAAGGTGCCAAAGAAATTGGAAAAATAAATATGCTTGATGATAAATTTGACAGATAAATTGTTGAGTTAAAAGCACAACTTAGTAAAATGAGGAAGTAGCTACAGGAATGTGAAGAAGACCAGATATACAGATGAAAATTGAAGAAGTTCAAGTGGCCTGTTGTGAAATTGTTTACAAGGAAGTTGAGGCAAAGATCGAGACACAGGATGAATGTTTGGTTGTAGACAGAGGAAAGGCTCAGGGAAATTGAGTTTACAAGAATTCCTTAGAAGCAAGAAAAATAGTTCACATTTTTGAACCAGAACAAGGACCAATCCTTGGAGAGGATGATGAAGAAGATGAAGAAGATGAGGTTTAGAATGAATACCTCGTGAGCTGCTTAGTGAGTTCAGTACAAAAGATGATTTCAAAAGAATCAACAGAGACTCAAGAGTCTCATGTTTTTAAAACTAATGAATTGTGAGCTTTTGCAAGTATTGAAGTGTGAAGATAGACAGACCGAGAAATCTGTCATAAAATAAGAAGAGACAACCTTGTGTCATAAATGTTGGAGATATTACACACACCTAGGATTTTCCTTTAATTTTATTTTCCTAAGTTTATTTGGCTATGTTAAGGGTCCCTTAGTCCGAGACATTCTCCCCTCATTGAGGATATTCTCCCCTAGACAAGGGTGCCACATACCCTCCAGTCAATTCTCAGTTACCATTCAGTTAGACTAGTTGAGTGATGTGTTGCATGTCAACCTTCGTTTTATCACCAAGTGTTGCATGCTAACCTTGGGATCATTACAAACAATGTGCATTTTCATTGGGATCATCACTAGTAAGGTGCATTTCACATGTGTGAGTGATCTCCTCCTTATTTCACTCTGGTTTTGCTAGTTAACTGACGACTGCATGGCTAGTTAACTTGGACTAGGTGGAATTTGACTCTAGTGACTGCCAATGTGTGTCACATATCTCTAGAAAACTCCTAATGCCCATTAGTTTGGATACTATTGTGAGTTAGTTGTGTCATACCGAGTATATCACTTGTATTGTAACATTCTCTTACTCAGATAATAGAAATTCTTTCATTCTTTTCTCCAATTTTGTCTCCTCTCTTCATCTACCATTGCAAGTTGTGTATGCTTCATTGTTAGCTAGATATTTTGTGTGGGTATCTCAAAAACTCTACATGGTATCAGATCCCACACGACACTAGTAAGGATCATCACCAACACTCTTTTGTAGGTACCGAAGATGAAACAAAACAACATGAAAGATGAAATTTCCCGCATTTTCAATTTAAATGCCCTATAACTACTTCAACTAGAATCCAATCTATTATACACCTACTCAGGGGTAAAGTCTTGTACCAGATAGCCATGGCCACAGAAACAAAAATCACCTCAACAGTGGAAAAATCCAAGTACTTCAACTGCATGGGTGAGGATCAAAGTCTCCTCTGCATGTTTATTTCTCCAACCTATGGTTTCACATCGATACATGCAAGACACCAAATGAGATATCTACCGCCTTGGCTGATATATTTGAAAAACATGATGAAATGAGGAGCCATTTTCTTGAAGTAGAACTAAACTCCTTGGATCCGAAAAACTTTGACAATGCCCAAGATTTCATCACAAAATTTAAATCTCTCCTTCGTGAATTGACGAACTGTGGTATCGAAAAATACAAACAATAAAAAAAAATGGTTCTTGCTATCATATAAAACCTTGTATCAGAATTTAGTGTATTTGTCTCCACATTTCATTCTACCAGATTCAAGATAGGAGCAACCTGGAACATGCCTTCATTTTCACAATTCATTGAGACTTTCACACAAGAGCAGGATAAGCTCATTCAGATGGGAATAATCAAGGGCCCCAAGGAATCTGCACTTGTTGTGCATGATGGAAACAAATCTCAAAATCCTAAATCCAAACAGAAAGGAAAAGGAAAGGCGCATGCAGAGCCAAAGACAGAAGGGTACTCCAAACCCTTCAATGATTCCTCAGATTCCAAAGGTGGAAAAATCAAGCAACATAAGAAGTGTGGTTACTGCAATCATAGGAACTGTTGGCGATGGAAGTCACTCCTGGATTGCTATCAGGAGAAGAGCTCGACACCCATTAGTTTTGTGTCACGGTTTGTTTATAGATGGGGTGACCGAATGGAAGCCAACTCAAAACAATATCATTCCAACCCTAAACTAGGCCAGGCATGCATAGGTGAGTGAGATCTTTATAAACTTCAGACAATGAGTGTAGTAAATGGTGAACAGATGGAAGATTTGTATGGAAGGAGTGCAAAGGTCTGTTACAAACGACAGGTTCCTAACAGACTGTGGAAGAAGGCATCCAAATGCAAGGTCTTCTTGCACTTAAATACAAAAACCAAAGAATACAATAATGCAACGATAAATCATTTATCATAACATAACTGTAATAATTCGCGCGACTCAGTCAGTCACGAACTCTCTAAGCATGAGAAAAAAACCAGATGGAACAAGAAAAACTGTCTGTCATAAACGAGATATCTCAAATACAGATGCATAAGCTGAAAACTAGAATAGTCGTTAAAATATTGCAGTGGGGAGTCTGCTCAACCATCGATCCTTACAAAATGGAAAAAATGCCTACATATACTCTTTCCTTCCTTTTGCCCAGCAAAGGCGTCTCAAAATTTTCAGTGGATGGTGTCGCCTCAATCAAATCTGGCCTGCATTGTTCTGTTATACGCTACCTTTAATTCAGCATGGCTCGTGCCAGGGGGTCGCTGACCCCTTTGAATGTTCAACTGGCGTGTACAGGTTCCCCTGGTGAGTTGGAGACTTGGCGTGGCTTTCCTGAACAAAACCGGTACAAGGGACCCTCCTGAGTAAATTTCAACTGGGACCTCCATACTCTACAATAAATGTATGACGTGAGGCTTCGCCCACCCTCTTTCTCCTTTATCCATTCTGAGCAGGTATCGGGATCCAAATCTCATCGGGCTGGAGTCGGCATAGCACAGTGCCCCTGACCATCTCCATCGGGGTTTCACGGTTCGCCTTTTTGAAATGCACGAACTACTCGTCCCCAAGATCCCCGATATCCCGATGGCTTCAAGTTCTTCGATGGGTGCTTTCTTGTCGAGAATTTCCCGATGACGTCGATCTCTTGCCATGCGTCCCTTCTCAGGCGGACGGTCTAGATATCCTTCGTTGTTCCTTGCGTCCATGATCAGGCTCGCTTTTGTTTACATTAGAGGTCTCAAATCGGAGAGGAAAACATCCCTGTGTAGGAAATGTCGCTAACATTAGGCTCCGCGGGGGATAGAGTCGTCCTCGCGATGCTCTAAGAACTCCTTCCGCAGCTTCAGTGCCTTGCTATTGGGCTATGGAGTCACTTATTAGGCCGAAAACATACAAAAAGAAACTAAACAAGAACTAAAAGACAATATTTACAGACAGAGGAGCCGTCCAAGGCTCAAATAAAACATTTTTTTAGAAAATGCCCATTCACTAGGTTGTTGAAAACTTCTTCTCCCTCTAGATCCTGCAACCTATATGTGTTGTTGGAGAAAATATCAGAGATTTTAAAGGGGCCGATCCAGAGGGCGTCGAACTTGCTGTGCTTGACTTTATCCTGTCTAGGTGCATCCCACTTAAATACCAAGTCCCCGACCTCGAACTCCTTTTTCGTGAACTTTCTGTCAAAAGCTTGCTTGATATTCTGCTGATGACTATAGGCTGCGTCCCTCACTTGTTCTCTAACCTGCTGCACTTCCACTATCTGATGAATTCTCTTGATCATATGATCTGGTTCTCCCTCGTAGTCTTGAAAGAACTTTGCCACAGGTAAGACGAGCTAAGTAGGGAAAACCGCCTCTGCTCCATAGACTAGTTGAAACGGCGAAGTGCCCAGAGACCTCTTCGTTGTGACATGATCGGCCCACAGAGAAAACTTTGAATCCCAGGCTCTTTTGTTATCCTCTAAGAATATTTTGATGATCTTTATCAGGATTTTGTTAGAGGATTCCTCTAAACCATTTCCCTAGGATAGTAGGGGGTGGAGTGAACTAGAGTGATCTAGAACTGCTCACATAACTTAATTAAAGGTTCAGATTTGAAAGAAGCAACATTATCGGTGATGATTCTGCTGGGACAGCCAAACCGGGCTATGATATCCTCCAGGAAGCTGATAATTACTTTGTGTGATGCGCTTCTGGTGGGGACAACTTCTATCCACTTGGTGAAATAATCTGTCGCAGTCAGGATCCATCTATGCTAACCACTTGAGGGAGGATGAATCTCTCCGATGAATTCCAACCCCCACTGCCGGAAAGGTGTCGAAGCTACAATGGGTTTCAATGGCAGTGAGGTGAGTTGTTTCTTTCCTGAGAACTTTTGACATTTGGTGCAAGCTCTGATCTCCCTGCAAACATCGGCAAATAAAGTAGGCCAATAATGTCCATCCCCGAGGATCTTATGAGCTGTGGTTTTATAGAAATGATGCCCCCCACAAAGGCCTTTATGGAAATCAAACATAACCTTCTGGGCTTCGGGTGGGTTCAAACATCTCAGCAACATCCCCGAAGGGTCTCTCCAGTACAAAACTTGCTCAATGAGACAATACCTGACCGCCTTGAGCTTTAAATCTCTTGCCCTGCTTTTCCCCATTACATCCAGAGGCTTCAATTCCCGCAAGAAGTAAAGAATATCACGATAATAGGCACAATTTACCAGCGATAAGCCATCTTGAGGGCATTGGCTGGGCAACTCAGTTTGTTGAGTTCCTGAGCGAATGTTGAGGAAATTGACTCCCAAGGCTTCACAATTAGATTTAGCCAGTAACTTGGCTAGGCCTTGCCCCTTAACCAGCTTGGTGGGATTTATTTCCAAGTCAAATTCCAGAATTTTTGCTATCCATTTGCCTCTTCTCCCATCTATGTCTGGCTGTACAAGAATGTCCTTTACGGAAGCTGAAGGAACATATGTTGTCACTTTCGAATGCAAAATGTAGACTCTAAAATATTTGAGGGATTTCACCAAGGCATAAGCCTGCTTCTCCATGATCTCGTACCGGATTTTTGCATCTCTCAATGCCTTGTTGAAGAAGGCAATGGGTTTTTCTCGTCCTTCCGCATTTCTCTGCAATAAGACCACCAACACTGTATCAAAAGAAGCAAAGGAAAAAATCAGGAACTCTTTGGAATAGTCAGGACTGATGAGCACAAGCACCTCAGTCAATTCCCTTTTTATTTGGTCAAAAGAGGTCCTGGGCTCAACGGTCCATTTCACTTCATTTCCCTTCCTGAGCATGGCCGTGATGTGTTTCACTAGCTCGGAAAAATTCGAGACAAACCTTCTTAGAAAATTAATTCTCCCCAAAAAGGCCTGAACCTCCTTTTTAGACATGGGAAGTGACAAGGCTTGAATCGCCTCCACCCTACTAGGATCAATCCTCACCCCTTCTGCCGATACTATATGTCCCAATAACTTCCCTTCCTGCATAGAAAACAATGATTTCTTGGGGTTCAGGGATAGGCCAAACCTTCGACACTTCAAGAAGACTTTCTTCAGATGACAACGGTGCTCCTTGTCTGTCCTAGAGAATACCATGATATCATCCATATAGATCACTACGAACTGGTCCTTTCCCCCGATGAAGGCTATATCCATGGCCCGCTGAAACGTTTCCCCTGCATTCATCAACCCAAATAGCATTTTGGCATACATGAACGTGCCCCAAGGAGTGGTGAAGGTTGTCTTCTCCCTGTCCTTAGGCATGACTGATATTTGATTATAACCTGAAAACCCATCAACTATGGATATCCTGGAGGCACCAATTACCCTCTGCAGTATGTGTTCCATCTTAGGTAGGGGGTAGTTGTCTTTCTGTGAGCTTCCGTTGAGATTCCTGAAATCAACACAGAGTCTTATTTATCCACTCTTCTTTCTTACTGGGACCAATTTGGCCACCCATTCAGAATATCTCAAGGGGACAATGATTCGTGCATCCAACAACTTTTTAACTTCCTTCTCCATGACGGGAAGAAACATGGGGTTTATCTGTCTTAGCTTTTGCCTGAAAGGCCTAGCTTCTTCCTTCAATGGGATCTTGTGCTCAATGACAGACGTGTCATACGTCTTGAGGTCTTCGTATGTCCATGCAAACACATCGGCGAACTCTTTGAGAAATTGTGTGTACTCGACCTTCTGTTCTTTGGTCAAACTACTTGACAATTTGAAAAACTTGGGCTCCTCTGGTGTGCCAATGTTGCATTCGGTTGTCTCAGCATCTTCATTTGAGACCCTACCCTTTACTGGCACATCATTCCCATCGAAAAATCTCTCTAAAGGAACAATTCCTCTCGGAATTTGATTACTGGGCAGCTGAATGATCTGATGATCAGAGATTTTATTTAACAACTCCTCAGGACGAGGGTCACCTTCCAAATCAGGATCTTGGTCAATATGCAACGCAGAAAATTCATCCATTGATTGAAGAAACCTCTCGAGTTTAGAATCATCCTCGAACACCTTCTAATGCTTGACATTGTCCGAAACCGAGGGTCTATATCTTATATCAACACCATTTTTTACCATAGGCGGCAGAGGAAATTTGAGCAAACTGGCTGAGACAGCTAAAGAATCGGCCAAAGTATTCTCTTCCCTCGGAATGAAAGAAATGTTAAAAGCCAAGAAAAAATTATCAATAAGGTCCCATACTTCATTCCGATAATTTCTAAGACGGGGATTATGAGCACGATAATCATTCCTCACCTGCTGAATAATCAACTCAGCATCTCTGAATTTTGCCACTTCCTCAATTCCCATTTCCTTTGCGGCCCTCATACCTAGAACAAGAGATTCATACTCTGCCACGTTGTTGGTGACTTCGAATTCCAACTTGTATGGTAGGGATATGACTTCTTAACAAGGTGTTATGAAAACCACCCCAGCGCCAGCTCCTTCGCTAGAAGAAGCTCCATCAAAAAACATCTTCCACACAGAGGAACTTTGAGGAGAAATCGGATGATCAGGGCTGGGATGTTTTCTGATTAGTAAAGAGCTTTCAGGGGCATTGGTAAGCTGCAGCAAGCTAGACCCTAAGTCGGTGTCAAGTGAAAAGATGGGGTGGTTGGTAGGGTCTGCTTCATCACTGACAATATAGGCCAGCTGGGCTTCTCTGTATAATCTCCTTCGTTCCCCTCCAAAGACCGGAATGGTAGCATACGTGAGATCCATCTGTAGTGTCCCTCCCAATTTTTTGATCCATGATCTAGACAACGACATACCGAATTTTGGGGGAACGTCGACAACCACAATATCCATGACCAAACTCTTCATGGGTAGCTGAAAAAGAGAAACCAACAGGTCCTTGATGACTCCCAGACATTGCACCCTCCTAGAATCAAAAGAGTATAAATCATGGTAGGCCCTAGTCACTTCTAATCCCATATCTTCCATCACTATTTTGGGCATAAGGTTATGGGAAGCCCCTGAGTCCATGCGGCAGTTATGCAACACTTTATCATGTATATTCAGGGATGTGTAGAAGGGAGGGGATGAATCATCTCTATCTTCTACCATGGGCTCTAAGACGACTGCAGGATTTTCATCTTGAAGGTTTATTGAGTCAGAGGGAGGCTGGGGGGCTTTGATTGTAGAAACTTGGAGAGGGACCTTTTGAAGTCTTTATTTTTAACTAGCTCAGAGAGGGGTACAGGAATCCTAATCTTCTGAATCTCATGCTAAAAATTGAAGGAGGGGGTAGGTTTAGGAGCTTCTCTTACCTCAATGACAGGTTCTTTGGCTGCTGGCGAAGCACTCTGAGTTTTCTTTTCTTTAGCTGCGACTGCTACAGTTTTAGTAGGCCTATTTGCTATGAGGGGTTGGTCTGAGCTGTCGAAGTATCCTTCTTTTCTTCTAGACCTGAGATTATATCTGTTAGGAGTGTGACCAGGCCTTTCTTCTTTCCCCAACTCATGAATCTGAGCACTCATCCGTGATTCTTCATATGTTGACTGTGTCAAATGGGGAAAAGGGGGAGTTTCTTCAATACAGTGAATTTCAGGGCCAAACCCGTCTATCTCCTCTCTTTCCTCATGATCTACCAGGTTATTTTGGAGGGGGGGCTTTCACCCTTTGATCTTCTCTGTCCTTTCCCCTTTGTTCCCTCGGGAAAACCTGAGGCATATTATTAGCCGGTCGCCTGAATCCTCTATTATCATTGTTTTGGGGATTTCTGTACATGGGCTTCCCTTCTAATTCCAACCTTTCTACCTTGGCAGCAAGTGATTTTAGCGTTCTAGCTGTCTCATCTATCCGATGGGGTAGGGGAGAGGAGATGGATGAGGAATCTTTAGGCATTTTCTTGGAGGTAGTTCTATCACCGATGTCCCTGAGTCGGTTGACAGCCAATATGTTGGATTCTACCTCCATGGCTGCGTCTTGCATGTGGGCCAGCGTAGCAGCTCTTCTCTCTCTCAGCAACTGGCAGAAATCAAGATCAAAGGCACTGGAGTAAGTGATCATTGCAGAATCTTTGGAGGGTTTTATCTTAGCAGGGATTCTGTTGTACATTTTATTAAACCTCTTGGAGAAGTCAGAAACAGACTCTCCTTCCTTTCTCTTCAACGACCCAAACTCTGTCATGTAATACATGAAGTCTTTTTTATCTCCCCACTGTCTCAAAAAGGCATTATCTAAAGCTCCGATCCCATCAATAGATCCAGGAGGCAGGGACCTGAACCATTTTCTAGCCTCTCCTTGGAGACTATGGACAAAAATTCTCATCCATACGTCTGTGTGCATGATAACATTATCATCCGTGAAAGTGTAAAAGGCTGCTAGGTTCTCTTCGGCAGTTATGTCCCCCTCGCCTGTAAACTTGGGTAGCTGCTTAAGGTATCCTTCTGCTGGGAGGTAATTGAGAGGCTGTGGTAGCACAAGGGGAGCATATCTATCGGCTATGATGGCCTCTATTTCGGTCATAGGGGGATTTGCTACGGCCATAGGAATATTAGGTGGAGGAGAATTTGGAGGAGAAGGAGTTCGCGAAGGGGATACCGGGAATGAATCTCAGAGTGGGGTGGGAAACAAGAGGTGATTCAAGGAGGATGGAGTGACAAGGATTTCTCCCTCCAATCTTAGACCAGGAGGGGAAAACTCAGCAGGAACACTCCCAAAATTCAGGAAACGAGAAACTTGTGAAGGAGGTCTATCAAGAAACTGAGGGGAAGAAAATGGAGTTCTTATAGAAGGAGATGGTGGATTACCTGCTTCAGCGGTGGAAGCTACTTCTTCAGGGGCCTTTCCGTTTATGAGGACCACCTCCAGATCAGTTTCAGGTGTAGCTAGGGACAGCTGTGGATGAGACCACGTGTGTCTGCCTCTGAAAGCCATAATTGATAGAGCGAGTTCTCCCCATCGAAGTCGTCACAATGGAGTCGCCAGGTGCACAATAAAAATCTCAATAGTTCTGATCTATGATGCACCTTAAGAATCATCTAATCATTGTCGTTCAATCTCGGGGAAAATATTCAACTTCGTCCCCAGCAACGGCGCCAGAAATGTTGGTGACAGAAGTCACTCCTGTATTGTTATCAGGAGCAGAGCCCGACGCCCATCAGTTTTGTGTCACGGTTTGTTTATAGACGGGGTGACCGAATGGAAGAAAACTCAAAACAATATCATTCCAACCCTAAACTAGGCCAGGCATGCATAGGTGATTGAGGTATTTATAAACTTCAGACAGTGAGTGTAGTAAATGGTCAACAGATGGAAGATTTGTATGGAAGGAGTGCGGAGGTCTGTTACAAATGACAGGTTCTTAACAGACTGTGGAAGAAGGCATCCAAACTCAAGGTCTTCTTGCACTTAAATACAAAAACCAGAGAATACAATAATGCAACGATAAATCATTTATCATAACATAACTGTAATAATTCGCGCGACTCAGTCAATCACGAACTCTCTAAGCATGAGAAGAAAACCAGATGGAACAAGAAAAATTGTCTGTCATAAACGAGATATCTCAAATACAGATGCATAAGCTGAAAACTAGAATAGCCATTAAAATATTGCAGTGGGGAGTCTGCTCAACCATCGATCCTTACAAAATGGCAAAAATGCCTACATATACTCTTTCCTTCCTTTCGCCCAGCAGAGGCGTCTCAAAATTTTCAGTGGATGGTGTCGCCTCAATCAAATCTGGCCTGCATTGTTCTGTCATACGCTACCTTTAATTCAGCATGGCTCGCGCCAGGGGGTAGCTAAGCCCTTTGAATGTTCAAATGGCATGTACAGGTTCCCCTGGTGAGTTGGAGACTCAGCGTGGCTTTCCTGAACAGAACCGGTACAAGGGACCCTCCTGAGTAAATTTCAATCGAGACCTCCATACTCTGCAATAAATGGGTGACGTGAGGCTTCACCCACCTTCTTTCTCCTTTATCCATTCTGAGAAGGTACCGGGATCCAAATCTCATCGGGTTGGAGTCATCAGAGCACAGTGTCCCTGACCATCTCCATCGGGGTTTCATAGTTCGCCTTTTTGAAATGCACGAACTACTTGTCCCCAAGATCCCCGATATCTCGATGGCTTCAAGTTCTTCGATGGGCGCTTTCTTGTCGGGAATTTCCCGATGACGCCGATATCTTGCCACGCGTCCCTTCTCAGGCGGACGGTCTAGATCTCCTTTGTTGTTCCTTGCGTCCATGATCAGGCTCGCTTGTGTTTACATCAGAGGTCTCAAATCGGAGAGGAAAACATCCCTGTGTAGGAAATGTCACTAACAGGAACCATCCAGAATATGCATGCATGAAAAAAAAAATTATCTTATGGTGCAAATAATTCAAAAGAACAACCTCGGGGACTTCATTCCTAAAGTTTCCAAGAAAAAGTCAAAATATCAAGCCCTTAAGAAAGGTAATTCTCATGCATTAGTAGATATTCATTCTTCTCCTAACTCATGGATTGTATATCCAGATGCTTCCCACCACATGAAAAACAAAAATGATATTCTATCTTCTGTAATTGCATGCATGGGGCCTCCTATCCTCATGGGGGATGACTCTCTAGTCAAGGTCACCAAAAAATGGAGAGTGGAAATAGATCATGGAAGGTTTGAGAATGTCTTGTATGTTCCTCAACTTTCCATGAATATTCTCTTGGTGTATCAGATTACACACTCAAGATTAGGAAAAATGGTGTAATTCACACCAAACTTCATGTCCATATTTGACATGCCAGACAACTCCACAATTGTTGTCGGGGAGGTAAATCATCACTCTTGGTTATACAATTTCACTAATTTTATTGAACCCAATTCCTCTATACTAATTACACATGTTGATGACAATAGTATGTTATGGCATGAGAGGTTTGGTCACCTGAACTTCAAGTACATGCAATAACTTAGCAATAAGGGGATGGTCATTGGGTTACCTAATATCCATTTTTCTGAAGGGGTTTGTGAAGGATGTGTCCTTGGAAATCATACTTAATATAAGTTCAAAGAAGCGAAGTCTCACATGGCCTCCTCTCCATTGAATATAATTCACAATGATCTCATGGGTCCATTCCCGCATCCATCCGTTGGGAAGGAAAGGTATATGCTTACATTTTTGGATGATTACTCACATTATACTTGGGGTATTTTTTTTTAGGAAAAATTATAAGGTCTTTGAGCATATCAAAGAGTTCAAAGTACTTATTGAGACTCAATCAAGGAGAAATATAAAATCCCTCCGTACAGATAATGGGGGGGGGTTATGTAAATAGATGTGTTCAAAATCTTTGTCTTGAGGCAGGGATACAAGTGAAGCACACAATACCATATATTCTGCAACATAATAGGGTTGATGAGTAGAAAAACATATGTCTCGAAGAGATGGTTGTTAGAATATAGAAGATGGTGTGCTCATTTTACCATTGATGATACCCTTGTCACCCAAGCATAGGCCTAAGCCACCCTCCAAGCACCTTAACCTTGACAGAGAATTACTCTGGAAGCAAACCCTAGGCTAGAGAGCCAAACAAGGTGTAGCGCATCTTCCTCCAAGGATAGCGCACCAACAATAGCTGATTAGATAGTCCAAACCCTAGCCAAGAGATAGTTCAAGCCAACACCCAAACTGCTAGTTGTAGTAGCTGCACCTGCAGCTCTCCTCCACATGTACGCACCAATCTGGGAACTGCAGTGCGCACCAAATTGGGAACTCCAATTCTGAGATGCTATCAAATGAGAACTGACACCCTGTATTTATACTGGTTCTGCCAGATTTGCTGGGGTCGACTCCTCCTTCTGGATATGTGTCTGTTCAATATATTATTATTAATTCTGGATGAGTTCCTCTCTTGGAGGCTAATAACCTAATATAAATTATCTTCTTGAGCCGACAAGACTTCTAGAGTTATTATCCAACTCATTAGGGTTTTATCTTGCTTTCTGGAGTCTTCTATTCTCGTCAGGTTCACACGTGGAGGTAAATACCTCCCGTAGCTACCATAATATTAACACTCCCTCCTAGAGAGGGAGGTATTACAGGTAATGGTCTTGAGCACAAAAACATACCATTTACCTGGTAGCATCAATATAGTCGTCTAGACTATCTCATGACTAGATCATGAGCATCACCATCACCATCAGCTACATCATCTCTCAAAACCATACTTCATCTGAGTAATTAGACATGATGTTGGATAAGTCACTCACACCATAGAGTGATACAAGATCCACTCTTATAATCTAGAGGAGTAAATTCTCTAAACCAATTTCCATCTAGAAAATCTGTGTTCATCAATCGTCTGGATGGTGATTATTTTCAATAAACTGTTGATAGTCTTCAAGGCAGTTAGAACAAAAATAGAACGCAACTGTGTCTATTCATAGTAGTACATAACTACAATCTAGTGGTTTACTACCACACCAAGTAACACACAAGTACTTGATCATCAATGTATAGTCAAGAACAGTGGAACATATCCACCACAGTAGTCTTCATCTACTGTCATACAGTCTTCATAACAAACATATTATAGCAACCCGCACAGAAACAATGTTATGATATAAACTGATTTGTCTAGGACAATATTTCACTCACATCTGTGAGCTCTGAAAGAATATCTTTCTCAAAATAGTGGAACATATCCACCATAGTAGTATATCTCTATTGTCTGGAGACAAGTAGTCTCCATAACAATCATCTGACGCCATCCTGCACAAAAAATATTGTTTAAAAATAAACTGAATCATCTGGGCCAATATTTCACTCATGTTTGTGAGATTTGAAAGAATATCTACCCTCATCAGCAATGGGCTATCTTCCCTATTCTTCTCAAACAAGAAAGAAGGTTTGTTTCTGATTTCTGAGCATGGACCATTCCTCACTGTTATCACTGAAATTTCGTCCGCACAGGGCGACAAGAACTCCGCACCATCAACACAGAAAAACAGTCATTCATGGCACAAGGATTAATTCCACAGCACAACAAAAGGGTCAAAACTATACAAAATGGCCAAAAAATTAAAAGGCGCTTTGCACCCACTGAGCGCGCGCGCGCACACAACTTCTTCGTACCTGGAGCGCATATGCACGGCTGTGGGGTGCAAAACCCGCGCGCCTGCCAAACGACGCATTTATGAAGCTGGTCGGCCTCCCAACCACTAATGGATCAGATCCCAAGTCGATTGGACATCAAATCCGAGCTCAATCTGCGTGGGGAGGCTGGTCAAAGACCTAATTGTGCCCTAAAGAGCCCCTTTTCACATTCAAAAGAGGTTGCATAATAACCCAATGCTTGGCTATAAAAAGCCATGAATGACCACCATTTCTT
>ML800834.1:61219-77860 GCA_009831015.1 Picea engelmannii
ATCTACATATGTGTATATGGCTGTCATAATTCCTCTTCTTTCCTCATTCTTTCACTAAGTTTCTCAAATGGTTAATTAACGCATGCAAAATTAAAACTCAACCATAAGTCATTAAAAGATCCT
The DNA here is from genome assembly GCA_009831015.1 of Picea engelmannii. Lineage (NCBI taxonomy): Eukaryota > Viridiplantae > Streptophyta > Pinopsida > Pinales > Pinaceae > Picea > Picea engelmannii. Next base: position 61,343 of record ML800834.1, read on the forward strand.
ACGGATCACTCCTTATGAAGCAATGGCCTCCATTGTGTTGAGTTCCCCCATCATATGAGTAAATTTCTGTTGAATTTGGCCCTATGTGAGCCACTTTCCTTGGTGCAAGAATTTCCCTGCTTTGATAACACGATACAGCTAAAGATTTTGTTGGCGAGTGCCCTTGACCTGTGTGTCTGTTCCATGTAGTCAGAGTTGAGCTCTATTGGTGTCAATTGTTCTGCTATCTCTTAGGTGTCTAATAAGGGTGGAAATTATGGTCGAAGGAGATCCACATTAAACATTGGGTGAAATTCAAGGAAGGGGGGAATGTTCAGCTCAAAATCATTGTCACACGCAGCCTTGGTGATGGTGTAAGGTCCATAGCGAAGCGACTGAAGCTTCTAATGGGGTCTTGTAAGGCATTATTTTTGCAAGTGCAACCAAACTTTATCTCCCACCTGAAACTTCACAACAAAGAACATCACAAACTTCAAAGGGGGCGACATCACATAATACATCATTTATTAAGGGCTTGATGTCATAGGGCAAGCGACACTATTGGCTGATACGAAGATCGCTTCCTTGGCGGGGCCATCCGATGGTGTATGACTATGGGTGTGGTGTTCTCGGCAGAGCCAACCCCTTGACAACCTCCACTGAAATGAGGTTCTTCTAGCTACTGCTATCAATGATGAAGTGCGGCAGATTACCCTTCACCCGCATCTGTGAATGAAATAGGCGCTCACCTTCCTCTGGTTCATTAGGTTCACCGGGCTGGACCTTGATGGTAGCAACGGTGGCACCGTGTTTTGCATCAATGATTCATTTACCCTTTTTTGGTTCTAACTCAGATTTGGATCCCACATATGATTCGAAGGCTTTCACCTCGACCACCAATGACTGCTTTGAGTGGCATTCATCGGTGTTATGTCAGGGGCTCTTATGGAACTTGCACCACTTCACAATGTCTTTCTTTGTCTTCCCATTATCCTTCTTTGTTTTTGGTTTAGAATGGTTTTCTTGAGGTTGTCCATCCTTGCTCTATCCTTTGTTCTATGAGTTGGGGCCGCATTTTCCCTACTTCTGCTGTGAGGGGTTCGCAGACCCAAATTGTTGCATCTTTTGTTTAAGCTTTTGGTTAATTTTGACAACATATCGATAAGTCGCGCCCAAGGATGAGATGTCTAGAAACTCCATTTCTATCTGGATGTATCTATGTATACCTTCACGGTACTTGAGCACCAAACGTCACTCAAAGTCTTTGATACCTAGCTTGGTGCGCAAGGTATGGAAGACATTGGTGAACTCTAGCATTGTTTGGTCCCTTTCCTGCTGCAGTGTGCTCCATCTTGTATATAAGTTGTCATAACGTCTAGCAAGGTAGTATTGTTCCTTAATAGCATCCCTGAAAGACCCCAAGTGGGTGCGACTACAAATAATGTAGATCCCTTTGTTTCCTTTTTCTCACAGAAAGTCTCCCACCAATCTTTGACATGGGGGACGACCTTAAGGAGCACAAATGTAATCTTTTCTCTATCTGAAAAGTTATGGACATAAAAATACCCTTCTAGAAGGTTTAACCATTTGTCTACAACATCCGCATCTATTTGACCTTCAAATATAGGAATATCAAAATCGATCTATACCTTGAAGGGGGCGGCGCCTCCGCTCAAGGAATATGCATCGTCTGTTGGCAATTGTCGAAGGATTTTCACAAAGTTATCCATCACCTCATTCCTTTGTCACGTGAGGGATTCCTCAAGCAACAATTTAAAGGTATCTCCTGCCCCACTGTCTCTCTTTTCTTCCCCCATGGGCAGTCGTAGAGTTTGGTGAGGCCAATCTTGCAAAGGCTCAATTGGTTCGAGTCCCAAGTGCTTATACCTTGACCTCGTTAGGGACATGCACATAGAAACAAATGTAGAGCAAACCATTATGATACCACTGATCCAGATTTATGATTAGAACGAAATGAAACACATATTTATAACATTAACATGGATATACAAGGAACAATAACATAGATACAGTAAAACTTAACTTATATTCAATAAAGAAATTTATTGAAACTGTAAAATGCAGAATGAAACAATCTTGCTTGAATGGTGGTAGTTAAGATCTGAGAAGACATGTGGCAGCTACATGCATTCATATAATCACATTACAATGAGGCCTCCAGGCCCTTTTAGCATCAACAAGTAATCATAAAACCCTAGACATCCAAAAACCTAACTTTGGGAGATGAAGCACCAAAAGTCATGTGGGCCCCGATGAGGTAAGTTGGTACATCAACTTCCCAGGGTCGTAATTTTTGCATACGATCTATGTTCTAGGTGCACAATAACTCGTTGGAAAGGTCTATGTGAGGACTACACATTATGTTATCACACTCTAGCTTCCTATATGATGATTTTGGCGAGCCCAAAAAACATTGCTTAGGGCCTCAAAATAGCCCCAGAAGTTTAGGACTCGAAAAGCTAGAAAAAAACTGCCAAGATGAAAACTAAATGTGAGTCAGCTAGAAGAGTTGGGTGACCACTGATATCCACCTAGATCAATCCTCCCTCCTTAGGAAGAAATGGGCTCCATTGCATTGATTTCCCCCATCAGATGAGGAAATTTCTGTTGAATTTGGCCCCAAGTCAGCCACTTGCCTTAGTGCAGGAGTTGCCCCGCTTTAACAACACGATACAACTGAAGCTTTTGTTTGCACGTGCCCTTGACCTTTGTGTGCATGATATGATCAGTGGATTCTTGTTCCATGTATTCAAGGTTGAGCTCTGTCAGTGTCAATTGTTCTACTATCTCTGAGGTGTCCAATAAGGGGGGAAAGTTTGGTCGAAGGAGTTCCACATTAAACACTAGGTACAAGCCAAGGAAGGGGGGAATGTTGAGCTCAAAAGCATTGTCACCTACATCCTTGGTGATTGTGTAATGTCCATAAAAGAGCAGTTGGATCTTTTGATGGGGTCCTATAAGGCATTCTTTCTACAAGTGAAACCAAACTTTATCTCTCACCTGAAACGTGTGTGGCACCTGATGTTGATCATGGCATTAAAATACCAACCCCACCTGAAAGGGGTTGTGGTCAATTGAGCTATGTATAGCTCTGTTGTAACTTTGTTGAACATAGGGAAGACTCTCATCCCATGTGCATGAATGCTTGGATTTTTACATGCGCAAGATATGATTGATCATCATGTTGACAACCTCAGTTTGGCCATCCATTTGGGGGTGGAAGGTCGTGGATTTGGTGAGATTTGTGTCCATCCTTAACTAGAGGCTCGACCAAAATGTGTTAAGGAACTGGTTGTCTTGATCTAAGATGATGGTTTATGGTATCCCAAAATGTACCCACACTCATTTGAAGAAGATTTTCGGAGTGGCCTCAGTTGTGATGTTCTTCTTGCAGGCTGCCAGAATCGCCATCTTAGAAAATCGATCAACAACCACAAAAACACAATCATTTACCTACTTGGTTGAAGGAAGGCCCGACATGTAGTCCATTGAGATGGATTCCCAAGGCCTGTCGGGAGTATGCAGAGGGGTGTACATGCCTTGTTTTTTAATGTTCGGTTTGATAATGGTGCAATCCATGCAAGAGCTAATATACTTGTTGACATCCTATCGAACTTTTGACCAATAGAAATGTTGTTGCAGCACTGCCACTGTCTTTTCTACGTTGAAGTGTCCTGCCACCCGACTGTAGTGAGCTTCCCAAACCATATTCACTCACTCGCTTGATGGGACGCAAAGATGACCCAGATGGAACAACAACTCGTCTTGAATATGGAAATCAATGACAGTTGTGTTTGTTCCCAACATATAGTAGGTAATGGAGAAGTCAGGATCTTTCTCATAGAGTTGGGGCCATCCAGAGATCTCATGTCCACAAGAGTGTAGCACCGTGGTTAGTGTTGCAACTGGAAGTCCACTGAGGCAGTCAGCGACGCAGTTGGTGCTACCTATATTATACTTGATGTTGAGATGGAACTGTTGCAAGTATGTGGATCACTTTTGATGGCAGTGATTCTGCAATTTGCCTTGTGCTTGCATGAACTACAAAGGCTTATGATCAGTATGGATGATTGTCTCCTTCCCGAGAATGTAATGGCTCCACTGGCGGTAGGATTGTACAATGAAGTACATTTATTTGTCATAAGTGAGGTACTTACGAACAGTTTCTGATAGCATCTCACTATGAAAGGCCATGGGATGTCCATGTTGGGTGAGAAGTGCGCCCATAGCATAGTTTAAAGCATATTTCTCAGTTTCAAAAGGTTGTTGCAGGTCAGGTAATGAGAGCACTAGGGTTGAGCACAAGTGTTGCTTCAAATCATCGAACGCTTTTTTTTGTGACTTGCCCCACATGAATTTTCCCTTACCACCACCCCTGGTCACTTTGTTGAGGGCCCGTGCAATGTGGGGTAATCCCAACACGAACCTGCGATAGAAATCAGCAAGGCCTAAGAAGGTCTGAAGCTCAATGAGTGTGTTCGGGGCTAGCCACTCATGGATGATCTAGATCTTGGTTGGATTGGCATGGACCCCATGCTCATCAACAATGTAGTCTAGGTACTGGACCTCGTTCATGTTGAAGGAGCATTTTTCCAAATTTACATATAGATTGTGTTGCCATAGAGTGTGCAAAACTTGTTGAATATGTTTCCAGTGCTCCACCCAACTCTTGCTAAATATGAGTATGTCATCCAAATACACCACCATAAAAGAATTGGTGTAAGGTACGTTCCAGGTGGATATTGGTGGCCACCCACCTATTCCAACTAGCTCCTCTTGACAGTTTTTAGTTAAGCATGTTCTTATGTAATTCTTTGTAAATGTGGGTTCTACACTTTTGAGGCTATCTGAAGCTCTACACAGCTTCCAGGTGGAGATTGGTGGCCACCCACCTAATCCAAATGGCTTATTTTGGATGTTTTCATGTCAGAACATCTTTTTGTACTTCTAGGGCCATTTTGGGGCCCTAAATAATGTTTTTTTCTCTTGCTACAGTCTAATTGTCGACGAAGCCAGAGTTTGACTACATAATGTGTAGTTCTCAAAAAGAACATTCCAATGGGCTATAATGCATCTAAATCAAAGGTCTTATGCAAAATTTATGACCGCGGGAAGTTGAGGTACCAACTTACCCATCGGGGCCCACATAACTTTTGGCGTTTCATCTCCTAGGGCTAGGTTTTTGCATGTCTAGGGTTTTTTCATTCATGAGTAATGTTAAAAATTCCTCTAGAGCCTCATTGTAATCATTATGCTTAGACGGATGCGCGTAACAGCCAAATCTCTTCTCAAAGTTAGCTACTACCATTCGAGCAAGTTGTTTTCAGTTCTGGAGTTTTATAGTTTCAACGTATTTTATTTATTCAATAGAAGTTATTGTTCACTGGATATCTGTTGTTGTTCTCAGTATCTCCGTGTTATTGTAGTCTATTATTATTATTTTTTTTGCTCATAAATCCAAACCAGTGGTATCAGAGTGGTTTGCTCTTCATTTATTTTTCTTCGTGCATGTCCCCAACAAAATTTTGGTACAAGAAGTTGGGACTTGAACCAGACGAGCCTTTGCAAGATCGGCCATGCCGAGCTCAACAACAACCCATTGGGGACAAGAAGAAAGATGATGGAACATGAGATCCTTTTAAAATGTTGCTCGAGGAATCCCTTGTGCGACAAAGGAATGAAATGATAGACAACTTTGCACAGATCCTTCGGCGGTTGCCCACATGAGACACATCTTCATCAAGTGGCCATGCAACCCCCTCTAAGGTACAAGTAAATTTTGATATTCCATTATTTGAAGGACTAATAGATGCAGATGTTGTAGATAAATGGTTGAATCTTCCCTAAGGGTATTTTTTGGTCCACAATTTTTCCGACAGTGAAAATATTACTTTTTCACTCCTCAAAGGTCGTCCCCCATGTTAAGCACTGATGGGATGCTTACTTTGAGCAAAGGGCCATAGACGAATCTGCAATATTTTTGGTCACCCCCACATGGGATTCCTTCAGGGATTCCATTAAAGAACAATACTACCCTGTTGGAAGATATGAGGACCAATACACAAGATGGACCACGCTGCGATGGGAAAGGGACCAGACAATACCAGATTTCACCAATATTTTCCATACCTTGCACATGAAACCGGGTATCAAAGACTCTGAACAACATCTGGTGCTCAAATACCGCGGTTGTCTGCATAGATACATTCAAACATAAATGGAGTTTCTGGACATCACATCATTAGGTGCGGCTTATAGATATGTTGTAAAGATCGAGCAGAAATGTAAGCAAAAGAGGCGAGAGTTTGGATATACAAACTCCTCACAGCTGAAGCAGGCAAAAGGTGGCCCCAATCCACAAAACAAGGGACAGAGCAAATATGGTCTCTCTCAGGACAACCAATCCAAGCTGAAACCCAAGAAAGGAAATGAGAAGTTGAATAAGGACACGAGAAAATGGTGTGAATACCATAAAATCCCTTGGCACAACATCGAAGACTATTTCTCCAAGTAGTCACTTGTGGCCGAGCTAAATATTTTCGATTCAGAGGAAGATTTTGACTCCTAATCAAATCCAGAAAATGGGAAGCGGATCATCGATGTTGAACCCAATGCCATTGTCGCTACCACCAAATTCCAACCAAGCGAACCAAAAGAACCAGAGGAAAGGGAACACCTATTTCACTCACATATGTGGGTAATGGGGACTCCATTTCATTTCATTGTCGATGGCGGCAGTCAGAATAATTTGATTTTATCAGAGGTTGTCAAGCGACTAGACCTGCCGATAACACCACACCTGTATCCCTACACCATCAGTTGGATTCGCCAAGGATGAGATCTCCACATTAGCCAACAGTGTCATCTTCCCTACAACATCAATCCCTTAAAAGATGAGGTACAGTGTGATATTTATCCCCTTGAAGTTTGTAATGTTCTTTTAGGCCAACCATATTTGTGGAAATGACATGTTGTGTATGAGTCTAGACCCCACAATGTTATTATTACTTTGGGTAGACAATTGTACAGGATACCAGATGTAGTGTCGCCTACTACTATTTATTTAATCTCTGTTAAGCAATACAGTAGGGTCATTTCACAAATCAGGAAGTTCATCTTCTTTGTGATCCGTGCTCGCAGTAAGTAGAAGGTCATTGCCACATTCGTGGTCTCTACACATAGCCTCTCTTTGCAACAAAAGCAAGTGGATGAGATCGTGGAAGAGTAAAAATACATCTTCTCCTCACCCACTGAGGTACTGACACACTGCCAAGTCAAGCATCTAATTGATCTAACCCCCGATGCACCACTTCCTAATGGACCAGACTATAATCGCTCGCTCATAGAAAATGACGAAATCAAGTGCAATATCCGAGAGCTACTTCAAAAGGGGCAGATCCAATCCAACTCCTCCCCTTGCGGAAGCTCGATTGTACCAGTGCAGAGGAAATATGGGACCTGGCGGCTCTGCATTGATTACAAAGCATTAAACAAAATCACAATCAGAAATCGGTACCCAATTCCCCGAATTGATGATCTTCTTGACCAACTCAAGGGGGAAAAGTTCTTCAGGAAGATTGACCTAAAGTCTAGCTACCACCAACTTCCCATCGAACCAACTGATGTATGGAACACAACTTTCAAATCTAAATAAGGTCTCTTCGAATGGTTGGTCATGCCCTTTGGCTTAACAAATGCACTAGAAATTTTCATGGGATTGATGGATGATGTATTGAGACCCTTCACCAACTCTTTTGTGGTGATATATCTGGATGACATCTTCATCTTCAGTAGAACTTGGGAGTACATGCAACATATTCAGCAGGTTTTGGGCACTCTACGACAACACAAGCTATATGCCAACTTGGAAAAATGCTCCTTTGGCATGAATAGGATCCAATACTTGGGCTACATTGTGGATGAGCATGGGGTACATGTGGATCCAGCTAAGATATAATTCATTCATGACTGGCCAGACCCGACCACACTAACTGAGCTTCAGAGCTTCTTGGGACTTTCCAACTTCTACCAAAGGTTGGCATGGGGATTCTCCCATATTGCATGGGCCCTCAGCCAAGTAACCAAGAATGGTGGCAAGGTGAAGTTCGCATGGGGGCAGGCACAACAACAAGCATTTGATGATCTGAAGCGTCGCTTGTGCTCAACTCCAATACTCTCCTTACCTGATCTGCAACAACCATTCGAGATTGAGATTGATGCCTCGAACTATGCTATAAGCTCAGTTCTCACTCAACATGGTCATCCAGTAGCATACCATAGTGAGACACTCTCAGATACTGTCTGAAAATACCCCACCCATGACAAAGAAATGTATTCCATTGTGCAAGCCTATCGTCAATGGAAACATTACATTATGGGAAAGGAGAGAATCATCCACACTGATCACAAGCCTCTGCAGTTCATACAGACACATGGGAAGTTGCAGGACCACCATCAAAAGTGGTCCACATACCTACAACCGTTTCATCTCAACATCAAGTATAAAACAAGGAGCACAAATCATGTCATTGACTGCCTTAGTCGCCCTCCCGTTGTTGCACTCACCACAGTGCTCCATTCATGTGGGCATGAGGCATCTAAGTGGCCCCAACTTTATCATCGTGACCTTGACTTGGCCACCACCTATCAGCTCTTGGGTATAGGAGCGAATGCCACCGATTTTCACATCCAGGATGGATTTTTATTCCATCTAGGCCACCTCTGTGTTCCAACAAGCAAGTGTGCAAAGTTGATTTGGGAGGCTCACAACAATCAGATGGAAGAACATTTTGGCATGGAGAAAACTGTGGTCGTTCTACAGAAACATTTTTATTGGCCAAAAATTCGAAGATACGTCAGCAAGTATATTAGATCTTGCACTGCATGTGCCATTACCAAGCCAACCATTAAGAAGCAAGGCTTATACACCCCTCTTCCTACTCCCGAGAGGCCTTGGGAATCCATCTTGATGGATTACATGTTTGGCCTTTCGTCCACCAAGTACAACAATGATTGTGTATTTGAGGTGGTTGGTCGGTTTTCGAATATGGCCAGTATCACAGCCTGGAAGAAGAGAATCACAATGACATATACTGCCAGGCTCTTCTTTGAACAGGTATGGTTCCATTTTGGGATACGACAGACCATCACCTCATATCAGGACAACATGTTCCTCAACACATTTTGGTTGAGTCTCTGGTCACTATTGGACAACAACTTCACTAAATGTATTGTTTTCCACCCCCAAATTGATGACCAAACAGAGGTCATCAATCGAATGATTGTGCACATCCTGTGCATGTACAACTCTAAGAATATGTGTATATGGGATGAGAGTCTTCCCTATGTTCAACACAAATACAACAAAGCTCTTCATAGCTCCACCGACCATATCCCATTTCAAGTGGGGCTGGGATTCCAACCCTTGGGTCCCATTGATGTTGCACTACCTCTTGCAACCACACATGCATAGTTTTCCCATGTTCAGTTTGAGGTCGACAAAGCCACCAAATTCCTTGAGCGGATTCAACACATCCACCACCAGGTCCATGAGATTTTGCAGAAAGCCAATGCTAAGTACAAGCAACACCATGATCAACACTGGGTACCACACTAGTTTCAGGTGGGAGACAAGGTCTAGTTACATTTGCAAAAAGAGCACCCTACAGGGCCCCATCAAAAGCTCTGCCCACTTCACTATGGGCCTTAAACTATCACCAAGGTTGTGGGTAGCAATGCTTTTGAGCTCAATACTCCACCCTTCCTTTGCTTGCACCCAGTGTTCAATGTGGACCTCCTTCAACCATATTTTCCACCATTATTAGACACCTCAGAGATCGCAAAATAGTTGACGCCAATAGAGCTTAACCCTGACTACATGGACCAGACATCCATTGATCAGATAGTTGACACACAGGTCAAGGGAACTCGCCAATAGAGGATCCAGCTTTATCGAGTTGTCATGGTAGGGCAGCTCCTACACCAAGTCAAGTTGCTCACCAGGGGCCAAATTCAACAGAAGTTTCCTCACCCGATGGGGGAACTCAATGAAATGGAGACCATTGCTTCCTAAGGGGGGAGGACTGATCTAGGTGGATATTTGTGGTGATCCAGATGGATCTCGATGGCCATCCACCTTTTCCACGGAATCACCATTTTGATCCTATGGTTTTGATAAACCATTATATTCACCCTTTTGATGGGGAATCGAATGTAATGTGATCTTCATTTCTTAATTACAGACATCATGTAATGATTTCAATTACATACATCATGTAATTATTTCCTAGTGGTCTTATATACATCCCTACAACATAGCGTTAATACACTGGATCACATTAGAACTCCATAGTTAAGTGCGCTTAGGCTAGAGTAGTACTGGGATGGGTGAAAGCGCTGGAAGTCCTAGTATTTTACATGCCTATGGAATTTTATAAACTTAGTCCAATTTATCCCACGTGCATCATGGGAATTGTTCTCCTCTCACTCTCTCATATATAATTGAGGTGAASSAGGCCCTTTAAGCATGCAATGGAGTGTGATGTAAATCTTGTTGCGAATGAAGAGTAGCCAACATCTCTTTCTTTTCAGAGATAAGTTGCCCCATTCTGCCAGTTTGTGTTCTACAATGTTTTTCTCTCTTATTYATTARTTGAAGTTGGGTTTCACTATATTTCTGTGTTCTYTGCATTATCTCTGTGTATTTCATTGTTACATATCCATTATATTTTTGTCTTCATGTCGCTCGCAAAATAATTCGGATCAGTGGTATCAGAGCAAGTTGCTCCTTGTTGTTTCTCAAAGCAGGTCCCCGACAAGGTCAGGGTATAGAGAGTTGGGTCTCGAGCTAGTTTCGCTTGAGGGACACTTCTCTCACCAGCCCAAGCAACCTCCCATGGGGGAAGAAAAGAGAGATGACGAAGCAGAAGATCCTTTCAAGACGTTGCTCGAGTAAGCCCTCGTGCAACAGAGGAATGAGATGATGCACAACTTTGCTCAGATGCTTGGAAGACTACCGATGGCGACGACTAAGGCATCTTTAACAAGAATCCATTTTGCAAGTGCAACACCCTTCAAGGTACAATTCATTTTTTTATCCCATTATTTGAAGGCCAGATAGATACAGATGCTCTAGAAAAATGGTTGAATCTGCTAGAAGGTTATTACTCTGTCCAAAAAAAAATTAACAGTGAAAAGATCACCTTCGCACTACTTAAATCCCTTCCCGATGTCAAACCTTGGTGGGAAGGTTACTGGGAGAGGTACACCGTGGATGAATCTACACTATTTGGGAGAGATCCCACTTGGACAACCTTTTTAGATTCCCTAAAGGAGAAGTTCTACACTATCGAAAACTATGATGACCAATACATGAGATGGACAACTTTGCATCAGAAAAGAGACCAAACAGTGTTGGAGTACACCAACACCTTTCATACCTTACGCTCAAAGTTGGGTATCAAAGACTCCGAGCGGCACCTAGTTTTGAAGTATTACAGTGGTCTACACAGGTACATCCAAACAAAGATGGATTTCTTGAACATATCCTCACTGGGAGTTGCTTACCGATATGTATTTAAAATTGAACAGAAATTCAAGCAGCTAAGTAAGTGGGAAAAGAATAGAAAAGGAAAATCTAACTCACATAATGAAAGACAGAGCAAGGAAGGCCAACCTCAATAGAGCCAGTCCCAGATGCAGGCAAAGAAGGGTAACAATAAGTCTTAGAAAGACACCAGAAAGTGGTGTGAGTTCCGCAACAGCCCTTGGCACAACACTGATGAATGTCGCTCAATACAGTCATTGGTGGCTGAGCTCAAAGACAAAGAGTCGAACCCCAACTTGGACCTTGATTCAACAAATAATAAAAGGAGATAGATGATTAAGGCAGAACCCATTTCTATTGTCCCAGCTGCAACAATCCAACTAGAAGAGGATCCTGAGGAGGGAGAGCAACTCTTCCATTCACATATGTGGGTGAAGGGGACCCCACTAAATTTTGTTGTTGATAGCGGAAGCCAAAAGAACATCATCTCAGTAGAGGTTGTGAAGCAGTTGGATTTTCCAAAAACACCACACCCGCAGCCATACAACATCGGTTGGCTTCACTAAGGTCAAAATCTTTGTGTCAGCCAACAATATCGTATGTCCTGCAGCATCAAGCCCTTCAAGGATGAGGTATTGTGTGATGTTTCCCAACTTGAAGTCTGTGATGTTCTATTACGCCAACCATATATGTGGAGGCGTCATTTTGTTTATGAGTCTCGACTTCATAGCATCATTGTTACTCTGGGGGGTCAGCAATATAAGATACGAGAGGTAGTTATGACTATTGTCCTACTAAAACAATGCCACAAAGTAATATCTCGTATTGCAAAGTTTAGCCTCTTCACAATCTGATCAGAAGGTGAACATAAAGACACTGCAACCATTACAGTCTCATCCCAGGACCTTTCTATCTAGCAAAAGCAAATAGACAACATTGTAGAAGAGTCCTAAGATGTTCGTGTTGCACCTACGGGGGTGCCTCCACACTGCCCAGTCAAGCAAGGTTATAACATAACCCTTCATACTCTTCATGTTGCATCTTCACCAATAGAGTCCTCCCACACTCAGGTAGATCATGCAGTTAGATTGGTTGAACAGATCCAACCCCTGCAGCAACAGGCTCATGACAGCCTTCAACAAGCTAAGCAGGACAACTTCTTCGGCAAGGCAAGCAGCACACCAAGCTTCATATTTAGCAGAAGTCTCCCCATCTCCCATGGGAACTTGGTGCAATGGGGACCATTGCTTCCTAAAGGGGAATGAATGATCCAAATGAATCTCGATGGTCATCCATCTTTTCCACTGAATCACCATTTTGAGCCTGTGGTTTTGATAAACCATGATATTCACCCTTTTGATGGGGAATGGAATGTAATGTCATCTTCATTTATTAATTACAGACATCATGTAATGATTTCCTAGTGGTATTATGTACATGCCTACAACATAGTGTTAATGCACTAGATCCCATTAGAACTCCGCAGTTAAGATTTCTTAGGCTAGAGTAGTACTAGGATGGGTGACCGCCCGGGAAGTCTTAGTGTTTTACATGCCTATGACATTCTATAAACTTACTCCAATTTATCCCACATGCATCATGGGAATTTTTCTCCTCTCACTCTCTAATATATAATTAAGGTGAAGGGGGGCCTTTAAGCATGCAATGGAGTGTGATGTAAAGCTTGATGCGAATAAAGCGTAGTCAATATCTCTTTCTTTTCAAAGATAGACTGCCCCATTCTGCCAGTTTGTGTTCTACAATGTTTTTCTCTCTTGTTCGTTAATTGAAGTTGGGTTTCACTATATTTATGTGTTCTCTAAATTATCTCTGTGTATTTCCTTGTTATAAATCGGTTATATTTTTGTCTTCATGTCGTTCTCAAAATAATTCGGATGAGGTGGCCACCCACCTATTCCAATTGGCTCCTCTTGACAGTTTTTAGTTCAACACGTTCCTCTGTAATTATTTGTAATTGTGGGTTCTACACTTCTGGGGTTGTCTGAATCCCTACACATCTTCTAGGTAGATATTGGTGGCCACCCACCTAATCCAACTGGCTTATTTTGGATGTTTTCATGTGAGTACATCTTTTGGTACTTCTAGGGTCGTTTTGGGACCCTAAACAATGTTTTTTTGTCTTGCCACAGTCAAACTGTAGACGAAGTTAGATTTTGATGGCATAATCTGTAGTTCTCGAAAATACCTTTCCAACAGGCTATCATGCGCCTAAAATGGAGGTCGTATGCAAACGCTACAACCCTAGGAAGTTGAGGTACTAACTTACCCATCGAGGCCCACATAACTTTTGGTGTTTCATCTCCTAGGGTTAGGTTTTTGGATGTCTAGGGTTTTGGCATTCATGAGTAATGTTAAAAAGGCATCTAGAGCCTCATTGTAATCATTTTGCTCAAACAGATGCGTGTAGTAGCCACATCTCTTCTCAGAGATAGCTACCACCATTCGAGTAGGTAGTTTTTAGTTCTGCAATTTTACAGTTTCATCCTATTTTATTTATTCAATAGAAGTTAATGTTCACTAGATATTTGTTTTTGCTCTCAGTATCTCTGTGTTATTGTATTTAGTTTGTTATTATTTTCGTTCCACTCATAAATTCGGATCAAGGTCGCAAGATATCATCCATCATCCTCATGAAATATGTTGGGGCATTTGTCAAGCCAAAGGGAATGACCAACCATTCTAAAAGACCTTCCTTGGACTTGAAGGCAGTCTTCCATACATCAATATGCTCTATTAGGACCCGGTGGTAGCCGGACTTCAGATCAATCTTACTGAAGTATTTTCCCCCCTTGAGCTGGTCAAGGAGATCGTCAATTCGGGGAATTGGGTACCAGTTCCTAACTCTGATTTTATTTAGGGCCCGATAATCATTGCAAAGTTGCCAGGTCTAATCTTTCTTTTGCACTAGCATGATTGGGGTTCCAAAAGGTGATGAACTTGGTCAGATGTGCCCCTTTTCGAGCAGCTACTAGATCTGGTGCTTGATTTTGTCATTCTCTGACAAAGAGCGACGATAGACTGGCCCATTGGGTAGCAGTGCATCGGGGGTTAGATCGATTGAGTGCTTGACCTGATAGTGCAGAGGTACCCCATTGGGTGAGGAGAAGATTTCTTTGTATTCTTCAATGACCTTATCCACTTGCTTCTGTTGCATGTAGAGACCTATCGTGGAGTCCATGAATGTAGCTGCAACCTTCCACTCACTTTGAGCGCGAACCACGAAGAAGAAAAACTTCCCAGTTTGAGAGATAGCCTTCCTGCATTGCTTGGTAGAGATCAAGGAAATAACAGTAGGTGGGACTACCTCGGGTATCCTATACAATTTCCTGTCCAAAGTAATAATAACACTACGAGACCTAGAATCATATACAACATGTTGTTTCCATAAATAAGGTTGGCCTAAAATAACATCACAAACTTCAAGGGGGGTGAAATCACACAATACCTCATCTTTGAAGGGCTTGATGGCATAGGGCAGGTGACATTGTTGGCTGACGTAGAGATTGCTCCCTTGGCAGAGCCATACGATGGTGTACGAATGTGAGTGTGGTGTTGTTGGTAGAGCCAACTGCTTGAAGACCTCTGCTGAGATGATGTTCTTCTGGCTACTACTATCAACGATGAAGTGCAGGGAAGTACCCTTCACCCACATCTGTGAATGAAAGAGGTGCTCACCTTCCTCTAGTTCATCAGGTTCACTGGGTTGGACCTTGGTGGTAGCAACGATGGAATTGGGTTCTGCGTCAATGATCCATCACCCTTTTTCTGGTTCTGAATCAGAGTGGGATCTCGCATCTGATGCATAGGATTTCACCTTGGTCACCAATGACTACTTTGAGCGACATTCAATGGTGTTGTGCCAGGGGCTCTTATGGAACTCGCACCACTTCCTGATGTATTTCTTTGTCTTCTCATTGTCCCTCTTTGTTTGTGGTTTAGACTGGTTTTCCTGAGGTTGTCCATCCTTTCTTTTCCCTTTGTTCTACGGGTTGGGGCCGCCTTTTCCTTGCCTCTGCTGTGAGGGGTTCGCAGACCCAAATTGTCGCATTTTTTATATAACCTTCTGCTCAATTTTGACAACATATCGATAGGCCGCACCCAAAAATGAGATGTCTAGAAAATCCATTTCAATATGGATGTATCTATGCATACCACCGCAGTACTTGAGCACCAGATATGGCTCAGAGTGTTTGATACCTAGCTTGGTGCGCAAGGTATGTAAGAAATTGGTGAACTCCGACACTATTTCGTCATTTTCCTGCCGCAATGTGGTCCATCTTGTATATAAGTCGTCATAACTTCCAACAAGGTAGTATTGTTCCTTAATAACATTCCTAAAAGAACCCCAAGTGGGTGAAACTACAAATAATGTAGATCCCTCTGTTTCCTTTTGCTCACAGAAAGTCTCCCACCAATATTTGACATTGGGAACAACCTTAAGGAGCGCAAATATAATATTTTCTCTATTAAAAAGTTATGGACAAAAAAATACCCTTCTTGAAGGTTTAAGCATTTGTCTGCAACATCCGCATATATTTGACATTCAAATATAGGAATATCAAAATTGATTTGTACCTTGAAGGGGGCGACAACTCTGCTCAAGGAAGATGTGTCGCATGTTGGTAGTCGTAGAAGGATTTGTGCAAAGTTATCCATCATCTTGTTCCTTTGTCACACAAGGGCTTTCTGGAGCTACAGTTTGAAGGGATCTCCTACCCCATCGTCTCTCTTTTCTTCCCCCATGGGCAGTCGTTGGGTTCGTCGAGGTTGATCTTGCAAAGGCTCAACTGGTTCGAATCCCAACTTCTTATACCTTGACCTCATTGGGGACATGCACATAGAAACAAATGAAGAGAAAAATACTATAATACCACTAATCCATATTTATAAGCGGAACGAAATGAAACTCATATCTATAACATTAACACAGATATACATAGAACAATAACAGA
>ML800834.1:78151-99307 GCA_009831015.1 Picea engelmannii
CTAGTTGGAAGAGGTCGGTGGCCACCGATATCGACCTGGATTAGGTCATGTGAATTCAAATATGTAGGGTCGGCCAAAAAATCATCCACTAGCACTGGAGAATAAGAAAACTAAAAAAAGTATGCATAAAATGCTATTGTCTACTCTCCATGGTGTGTTCTACATAAGGTGGAGTAGAGTCATCAAATAGAAGATGAAAGTGGTTGTCATCTAAAAAATGACGACTATCCATATACCAATCGTCACACTCAGCCTCTAAATAATACTAAGAATATGTGTCTTGATTATATTATTCCATGATGTAATGGTCGATGATCTTCATGTTTGATCCAGAATCAGATCCAGGAGGCTTCCCAGGTCCAAAAAAGGCTCAAAATTGAATGAAACCAATTCAATTGCGATCGGATCGTATTCGAGAGTTATCACACTCTAATCGTTTTTCCAAACAAGCGAAAAGTCAACGTCGACGTCAGCATCACGTCATCATGTTGATGTGGCAGAGGCACAGTTGGCAGCAGGTTCAGTACAGATGATGTGGATCGGTCAGGATGTGACACGTGTCACCACTAGAAGGGTGACACATGGCACGCTCGTACGAGTGCCACGTGGCCCTATCGTACGGTGACAGGTGGTAGGTATAGACGCTGACCTCGAAGACAAGTGGCAAGGTATGGTATGTTGACTGGGTGAATCTTGTGTTGACAAGTGGCATCATTCCAACGAATTAGGAGGTGCCATGTGGCACCCATGTGTTGGTCGAAGTGTCATATGAAAAAGTTGTTGGAGTGGACGAGAATTGAACCAACGACCTCTCTTCCCAGCATATAGCCTTCACAAAGGGGTCGAATACCATTGCGCTATCAGAGTTGCTTGGTAAACTATATGGTATATTATTGTTTTAAGTTTTATGAAGGGTATGGATGGGCACGAAAAGGGTCGGGGCTAGGCCCCAGCCCCACGACATATCCATAAGACCAAGAAATAAAACCCAAACCTAACTCTCCACGCGGATTTGGATACCCCCTCAGTCCTCGATTCCGGTGGAGGTTACCATATGACCCGTATTGACTCTGTGTTGGCGTGGATTCTTAGCACCGGATTCGGGGCGCTCCATACAGGCGCGGTCCTATGTGTAAATGCAAGGTGACCGTGGTTTGAGTGCACGTTGTATGGGCGCGATTCTATCACCATGTGCATGTGACCTATGACTACAAGAAATGGGCCAACGCACATCCCTTTGGGCTGGTACTTGGCCATATGTCTCTCCATATGACCGAGTTATGGGGCGCGTGTTGGGCATAAGGGGCTTAGCCCATTTATTTATGTAAAGTGGGTTTCTAACTTTGGGTTAGTGGATTTTTATTGATTTTAAGCCTTTTGTCACTGCTGCGGTGTACTTATTGAGTTTTGAACAGAAATAAAGAAGCCTCACCCACTAAGACAAAGGCCCAGAGACGTAGGCGAGATTGTCGAACTCTGTTATCACTTCTCTTGTTATGGTTTGTTGTTCTTATTGCTTCTTTTTAGTTCTATATATGTGTTTATGGTTGTGATATATTCTCATATCTTCTTCCTCTTTCATTAAGCTTCCTAAATGGTTATTAAACACATGCATAATAACTCAACCACAATCATTTAAAATATCATTTCGGATCAATGTTGCATCTCTCATAGCTTTCAATTTTGATGAAATTTATGTTACATCTCCCCCTATGACATTTAGTCTTGAGGGATTCAATATCCCTTCAAAATTTATTGAGGCCCGTGAGGATTCGAGAGTGAATATCCATTGGAAACACCGCATGTAATATACCAAAAGAAATCTCTTAAAATCCTCTATCTAATGGCATTGATCTGGTAGAAATCTAAGCACCCTGTCAAAAGTTATGTGCTCTACAGTCCCATCGCCATCACTAAAAAATCCTAAAAATGGATAATTTTAAATCAATGATATCTTCACTTTCAGAGCTCTGATTTAGACGATTTTGTTTTTGAAATTGGATAATTTTGCGAGAAGAACTCAACTTTTACATTTGTTTGGGCGAATTTGGTACCAATTGCTACAAAAATCAGAAAAATCGCGTGGTCGTCTATGGAAAAACCTTGGAAATTTGTTGATTTCAAATCAACGATACCTTGGCCTCCCGAACTCCGATTTGGACAATTTTTTTTGAAAGTGGTTTCTTTTATGAGAGGAACACATATATACAACAAGTTTCATTGAATTCTACATAGAAAGCTACAGAAATTGACCTGAGTGTTGTGGCCCTCTTTTTCCTTTGATTTGAAAACCTACAAAATATTAAAAAAAATCTCCTTTTTGTGGTCAAAGAAAGTGCTCTAGTACCATTTGTTAAATACCAAAGATGTGAATACAAAAGCACATACAATAGATCCAAGAGAATGTAGGAAAATCCACACTTTATTATTTGATTACCCTTAAGGTAGAGAAACATTGTACAAACGGTCCTTTTAAGGAAGGGACCCACTCCTAATCACTTGCCTCTTCGAGGGGGCAACCTCCTAATGAGCTACGCTCCAAATACAATACTTCTTCAACATACCCATTACATTGTTTATACCCCTTTATTTTGTGCTACCTACCACTTAAGAACATTATAGAGGACGAACCTTTTAGAAGTGAAACCTTCTAGTAAGCCCTCTTACATTTATTATGTCCACACTAGGCCTTATTTATTGATAGTGGCGTCCATATATAATAATACCTCTCTACTATTATTCCCCTTGGGTACCTCCCTAGGTACCCCATATTATTCCCCTAGCTACACTACAACTTTGAACATAACCACTTGTATCCCGTGGCTAGATTGTATCAAGTGAAAATAGTGGCCTTGCCCCACTTCTATTCTCACCACTAGGCTTGGGGTGTTGAGAGGCCAATATTAAGTTGTAAATGATCTAAGATAACCTAAATTATGTCAAAAACAATCATGTCAAAATTACCCAACGTTTCTTCGTCTTCTTTAGATTCGGCCACATAATCCAAGTCTTGGTAAGGTTGTCAAATATGTCATTGGTAGAGTGAATTCCTTGTCCAAAGAGATTCAATGTAAGAAACTAAGAAGATTGGACCAAAGGCTTCCCCTCAAATAGGATAAATAATCACCATTGGAGACAATGCTCGTTAAACAACACCTTGGTTTTGGGAGACAAATCTTTCCAAGCTAGGAGGGGTTTGAGAGATTCATGGGCCTTCCAAATACTCTACAAACAAATGTGCTTGAAATATTGACCTTTGAGGGGGTTAACAAGATAATCTGAAAAGAGAAGTCTTGCCATGCTTTTTTACCCAACAACCACCCTTGCCTAATATGATGCCTAAGGAGGATTTTCTAGCCTTCCTTGCCCTTGACAACCCTAATCACCCACTTGGTGCACAATACATGTGCTTTTGTTATATTTGTGATGACCCACAACCCTCTAAGCTCCTAAGGAGTACAACATGATGCCCAACTAGCTCAATGGAATAAAGTTCACTTGTTAGATTTGGCCAAAGAAAAATATGAAGGGCTTTCTCCATCCACTCATATGTTGCGTTAGATGGTACCCAACAAACAAATATCAAGTAAACAACAACTCATAATATCAAAATTGTGTATCTCTTCAAGATCTTTCAAATGTTGTAAAGACATTATAGAAAAACTACCAATTTTTTTTCTAAATTAGATACATTTTTGAAGTTGACAACTTGTTATAAATTGAAATAAAATGACATAAATTTCATACTACATCATTTATTATATGTCCATTGTAAGTTATCCATTACCATATAGTGTGTGTACACACAAAAATCGAAAATTCTCATTATTATTATTATTATTAAGTCTCACTTCTTAATTCTAAATTAACCCAATTTATATGGCAAACATCATTAATGCAAAAATGTAAATTGACTTTCACTAGATAATGCGTCTAACTTTATGCGATGTGGATTATATTCTTATTATTTTATATTTTCTTTACAAAGTCCATTGTAGGCCCATATTGGCCCAACTTTCCTCTAATATAACATCGAGCGAATTAGAAAAAGAAATCTCAATACTAAAAGCAAAGCCATTATTGGAAAGACCACCTATATTTGACTCACAAAATGATAAATGGAAATTCCTAAGAAAAGGGAAGAGATAGATTCTACAACGTAGAAAAGGAAAATGTGGATTTAGACATAATAATGATAAGCCTAGGTGCTATGCAAAAGTGTGGGATATGACCCTCTTGTAGTATCTTTTAATGAAACCACATGTATAATAAGGACAAAGGTCACAACTCCAAAAAGCGAATAATAAACCAAAGGCACTCGTGGAAGCATCTCATTATGATTTTTTTTGAGAAAAAGGTGCAACCATCTAATTTCATGGGTTATGGTGACTAAGACATATAAAAATGTGTAGAAAAAAATCAAATAGAAAGAGAAAGAGAAAATAATGGTTAAGAAACATATAAGGAGTATATTGGAGCTTTCTCAATGTTAAATTTAAGAAGCAATAGTGGAAATTATTAAAAATGTGTAGAAAAAAATCAAATAGAAAGAGAAAGAGAAAATAATGGTTAAGAAACATATAAGGAGTATATTGGAGCTTTCTCAATGTTAAATTTAAGAAGCAATAGTGGAAATTATTAAGTAGAAGAGTTAAAACAAAGATTCAAGGCGACAACATATAAATGTTAGATAATATGGACTAATGAGATTGCAGAACTACACAAGTTAGTATTAAATCAAATAGAAAGATAAAGAAAAAATAACTGTTAAGAAACATATAAGGAGTATATTGGAGCTTTCTTAATGTTAAATAAATTTAAGAAGCAATAATAAAAGTGGAAACTCCTAAGTAGAAGAGTTAAAACAAAGTTTCAAGGCAACAACATATAAATGTTAGATAATATGGACTGATGAGATTGCGGAATTACATAAGTTAGTATAAAAAAGAAATAAAAAAACATTAGATAAACCAAAAAATTACATATAGATGGAGATGATGAGCATGAGAATGTCCTTAGAGAATGGTTTGTTTACGTGAACTAGAAGTTAAACAAAATAAAACCCAAGGTACAAAATGAGGAGAGCTTTGAAACTAGAAAGAAAGAATATTGAAATAAAAATAATAGAAATAATCTTCTTGAAAGAGGTAATGCCTCAAGTAAGAAACCAAATAATGAAAGAACTACAAGTAATGTTAGACATGTAGACATTTATTAGAGAAAATAATGTGATTGAGAAAGAAGGGAATAAAAGGCTTTTGGCATTCAACGAATTTGAGATAATAGTTAAATAGGCTAAGGATAGATTAAATAGATAGTTGCACCTTCGTTCAATTTCCAAGGAATCATGGAGTGAGAAATAAACTTAGCAATAACTCAAAGGTTAGTTGAAAACAAGAAAGCCTAGTTGAGAATGAACCTAGTGAAGGAAAACTTACGAGATATCTACAACATGTACAACAATAATATGGAAGAAATCTTGACAATAAGAACTCAATGCAAGATTGTATTTAGTTATGGCATAAAAGACTAAAAAAAACACCAAAAAAATCAAGAAAATAAGAGGGTATTGAGAAATTATCAACAAAAGCCATTGACATGGAAAGGATACTTAGAGTAATCACAACACAACTTTTAGAACTATAAATAATATATGCACTACCAATGGAAGAGACAAAATCTAATGAGGAATCATAGTTTAATGAATCAAGACATTCTAATAAGGAAGATGATTGTAATGAGACAAAATAATCCATTATACAGACATATCTGATGAAGAAATAGAGCAACATAAAGGCTAGAAGAAGGACTAACAATCAAATCCAAACACTTAATACTTTTCTTTGATGAGACCCTAGGTGTAGCTATGAGGCTATCAAGGATCCAATGGTTAGAAAAGTGTTGTATAGCCTCTTGTCATAAAGATAAGTAAGGTGCTACTTTTGATTTAAAAAGCACAAAATAAGGCAGTTTCCTAATCATCGAATGACTTGGTCAAGCACCCCTCTTGTATTGAAAGAGTAGAAGGGCTTGGAGCTAAGAAGAATGAACATTACTTTATTTTGAAATTGGTATTGTCTAATGATATAAAAATACCAAATTATTTTTTTGGATATGTAACTAAGATAAGTAACTCTTTTCAAAGTGGGTATTTTTCCCTCTAGTCAAAAATTTTCCCACTATACACCCTTGTGTCTATTTATTATGGCATGATTACTTTATGATGCATAATTGAGAATAGAATGATACAAATGGATGTGGTAGATCAATATGATAACTATCATATGCTTTCAAGTTTTATGACATTGCAGATCCGAGTTCTTATATGTTTTTTATGATTATGTTATTTTGACCAATCATGTTTTGTTTTGGTATTGTTAGATCTAATATGCCTTATAGATATATGTTGTAATGTCTATTTAATTAAATTTAACCATTTATTTTATCTTTTGCATTTTTTTTAATAAATATTCCTTTAAAATCTATTAATAGGCAATATGTATGATCTTAAATACAAAAAAAACGAGTTGTTCTAACAACCTCGACAAGCAAGTGCAAAAATCAAGAAATTGGGCTAGCTAAGTCCAACAAACCCCATCATCAGGTTAAGGTCATGAGCTAGATAAAAAAATAATATAGTGTTGGATTAGGGAAAAACAAAGGGCACATGCCTAAGCAAGAGAACATTGATCAACAATAATTGTCGTTGTTGGAGGAGACTAGTCATGAGCCTTTCCCCAAATTGCAATGAGAGGCTCACCAACATTGGGTACAATAAGGCCCCACTTGAGATCACCAACAAAGTGTAGGGAATTGCTTGTTTTTCTTCAAGGGTATCAATGTCTTATTACATGCTCTCTCTTACTGTGACTAAACCTGTCAACATGCACGGTGGTGAGGATGACTCAGGGCTAAGCCAACCCATTCAATAGACCTATAGTGAACCAAATTGGGTTGGGAAGGAGGCCTATGTGGGCCTAGCTAGCTAAACACTCCTAGGTGGTACATGTTAAGGGGGTATAGATGTACCCTTCTCGTGGTATATGGGGCTCCATGCTAGTAGCCCAAAAGTTATTGAAGGTGTTCCATATCTAGCCACACCTTCCAACACTGCTCTTCATATGCGTAATCAAATTGGAATGTATTAGAGCTACATCATACCACAAGGAGAAATCACACAACATCATTAAATAAAGTATTGTTTCATTGCTTCCAAATCAAAAAGAGCACTTCAACTCTAAAAACCATCCATGCAGCCTGAAATTATTCAAACCAAGGTAGGCAATCACTTTATAATAATGTGGTGCACTAGTTAAGGGAGGTAGGCAGAAGCTATTGACACACATACTCAAGCCATGGCAAGACCTTACTAGTAAGCTAACAAAACCATAAGAGGTGTTGTAGGGTTTCAACTCACCCACATTGTGTGGCATGGGTTATGAATCCCCATGTAGGTTAATCTTCTATTAACAAGGAGAACCCCCACCACCAAGCACCAATGAAAAAAATACTTTTTAGTTTCAATAACACGTTTCCATATAATAACCAAGTCTGTCATTTTTACCACAAGTGTTAAAACTTATTGATTCAACCTTCAAGGTAGGGCTTTGGACATTATAACCACTTGTATCCAATGGCCAAATTGTATCAAGTGATTGCAATGGCATTACCCCACTTTAGTCTCACCATGAGGCTTGGGGTGTTGAGAGGCCAAGTTTAAGCTATAACTGATCTAGGACAACTTGAATTTGGTCCAAAATAATCTTGTCAGAATTACCCAACGATTTTTTTCTCTTTAGATTGGGTTACGAAATCCAAGTCCCAAAACGGTTGTCAAAGATGTCATTGGTAGAGTGAATTCATTGTCTAAAAATATTCAAGGTCAAAAACTAAAAGAATACTTGACCAAAGGCTTCCCCTCGAATAGGATAAATAATGATGACTAGAGGTAATGCTCATTAAAGGACACCCCAATTTGGGAGACAATTTTTTCTAAGCTAGGAGGGGTTTGGGATACTCTTGGGCCTTCCAAATACTCTATAAACAAATGTGCTTGAAATATTGACCTTTGAGGGGTTTAACAATATAATTTGAAAAGAGATGTATTGCCATGCCTTTTTACCCAACAACTACCCTTGCCTAAGGAGGATTTTCCAGGCTTCCTTGCCTTTTATAACCTTGATCACCCACTTTGTGCATAATGCATGTGCTTTTGTTATTTTTTTGATGACCCACGACCCTCTAAATTCTCGAGTACAACATAGTGCCCAACTAGTTCAATGGAAGAAATACTGCTTGTTAGATTTGGCCAAAGAAAATTACGAAGGGATTTATCCATCCACTCATATGTTGGCTTGGATGGTACTGAACAAGAATAATAAGGCACATGGGTGGCCACCATCACTTTGGTGCAAATCTAAAATTTAGCTACCGACATAAGAGACTTGGTAACCCACTTATAAACCTTCTTTTCAACCCTCTACACAACCACATCCCAGAGTTCTTAGGGAGAGGCCTAGAAAACAAAAGGAATACCAAGGAACTTGAATATCTAGCCCAACTAAATCCAAGACCAATTTAGGGCTTCTAGCCATTCAATGATTAGCTTCTAGCTCTTCTTGTAACATCAAGTCTTGGCCCATTGGATATTTGGTCTTGAATAATGGCAGAAAATGTCCAGGCAATCCATAGTATGATGCGATGATTGCTAATCTTCAATGATACTAAAAAAATATCCACTTGAAAAGTGATCATTATGAGCTAACCAACCTTGGGATCAAGAATGAGAATACCATAAATGTGTCTTAGAGTCACTTGGAAATTAAGTAAACATCCAAGGGCTTAGAATGTCATGACATAAGGGGCTAGCACTAGCAGGAAGATTTTTGAGATGGATCTAAACAACCTAAATTCATCAGACCTACAAAAATCAATCAAGAGAGATGTTGAGGCATTAAAAATATGACTTCGACAAATGAAAGAGGGACCAACCCCTAGAGACTCAAGCGTGGCCAAAATTAAAGGCCATTGAACTTTATCATATGCCTTCTATAAGACAATCTTAATAAACAATGCATCCAGGTTGGATCAAACCCATTATTTATCCTTTCACAAAACAATAACAATGTCCAAAATGTGTTGTCCTCGTAGGTTGTCCAGGCCAAATGATCTTAGGATGTATATGCTTAAGACACAAATCTAGTTCTTTGGACAAAATCATGTAGGAGGTATCGAGCAAAGAGTAATGGGCCATCAATTTATGATTACCTTTGGGTCTACTACTTTAAGGATAACTCTAGTAAGCTTTTTATTGATTCCCACACCCAAAGAATGATGATGCAATGCCTCCTTATATACACAAAGTAAATTGGGTCCAACATAGTACCATATAGCCTTGCAAAACTCATAAGGGAACCCATTGAGCCTAGGGGATTAGTCCTTTTCCATTTCATGAAGGTTTGAGGCTATCTCATCCAAGGATAGGGCTAGGTCACTTGCTTTCCTTTTGATCTATTTTAGGATTTTGCATGGCAGGGGTACTTGTGAGTAGCCTCCTACCTCTCTGATGGAAGACCTTGAGATTGGAATATCATATGTAATGCTCCAAAAATTCATGCTCAATCTCATTTTATTTGGTTGTCTAACCCAAGGTTGTCTTTAGGGTGTATAGGGTTCCCAACCTTATTATTGGATAGGGTTTTGAAAAATAATTTGATTGGTCTAATTTTAATTGAGCTAGTGCAACTAACCATGTATGTGGGTGCCCCTTCCCCAACGAGAATCCTCCACTTGTAATAAGTGGCATAGTTTACAAGTCTAGTCTTGCTTATCTTCATCATATGCCACCCATTGGTGGCTTTCCATGAGCCCCTTTAGTTCCTTACGCCAAACAAAGTTGTGGTCCTAACAAATTTTAGCAAGTTTCCTTCCATGTCATTGCAAAAGGGCCACGGTTTTGGAAATGGCATCCTCCCACTAGGTGATATTGCTAGAATCTCCACGTGGCCAAGGGACATGATTCCACAACATACAATTGAAATCCACACAAGCTAGAATTTTGAGATATGAAACATTCAAGATGTAGACGGTCCATGCCATGCACACCCTTCATGTTGATGTCTGTAGCATCGAACGAGTACTTCTGCACATGTCTAAGTGTCTAGATGTGTGGAAGTAGTCCAAAGGACCTTTCAAAAACTTTGGAAATTCACTTTAATTAAAGGAATTATTAAACTAAATGTCTTTTTATAATTAAAGTGAGTTTAATTTAATGAAATGCTAAAGTTATTAACATTAGTTAATTAAATTAATCTTATCCATTGATCTCAAGTGAGGTGAAACCTAATCTAAATCATTGATCACTTTGGATATTAGGGTTAGGGTTCAACTCTATATTATAAAAAGAAGGCAAAGTGAAAGGAAAAGATACTAAGAGTCAACGACTCACATAGAGAGAAAATAAGGAATTTTGCTTAGACACAGAGTGATTCACAGTGTGTTGAGACATAGAGAGAGCAAAGATTGAATTTTGCTTAGTCCGAAGGAGGAGAGAACAAGTAGTAGTAGCAAGTGGAAGAACAACCCAACAACCAAAAATTCATGGAGGCCATACTATAGAACAAAGAGGCATAGGTCATACGATTTCTAGGGCCATGCAACCAATATGCAGATCTAGTGCAAATATGAGGTACCAACAGACATATCTAGTAGATCTAAGGTACCCGTGGACAAATCTAGCAAATTTGAGGTACTAGTAGACAGATCTAGTATATCCGAGGTACTAGCAGATAGATATAATACATGTATGAGGTACTAGTAGACATATCTAGTAGATCTAAGGTACCAACAGATAAATCTAGTGTTGATCTAAGGTACCAACGGGCATATCTAGCAGATATAAGGTACCACCAAGAAGATCTAGCAAATTTGAGGTACTAACAGGAAGATCTAGCACATTTGAGGTACTAGCGGATAAATCTAGTGTAGAGATGAGGTACTAGTGGACAGATCTAGTGAAAATATGAGGTATCAACATGAAGAACTAACAAATATGAGGTACCAACAGAAAGATCTTGAAAATATGAGGACCAACAAGCAGATCTAGTGCAAATCTAAGTGTCTAGCAAGTAGATCTATGCAGATTGGGCAGAGGGTTTATTTAGTTGAGGGCTAGAACAACCGGGTTTTGTTGTAATTTGATTCTTTTCTTAGTGGGCTATTTTCCCATTACATGAGCCCTTGTAAGCTTGGGGTAATTTAACGAAAAGATGATCTTTGAAGGACATAAATCTATGTGTGTATGGAAATTGGTGTAATTTGTTTCCGTTGTATTTTTCATTCTCAACAGTTAAATTTCCAGTCAGTGCATTTTATTCTATGTTCATAAATATATTTTTTTTGCAAGTTTTGCTTCAGTGCATAAGGAAATAAAGTGTCTAGGTGTTGGAATAGAGATTTTAACACTTCCACCTCCTAGGAGAGAGATAATCGAATAGGTTGATGATTAAATAGAGTAGTACCCTCAACATGCACTAAGAGTTCCTCAGTTGAGTTGAAGAAGAAGTAGTTTTGCTTAGAAAGAAGAGTCATATCTACCACTAATAAATCCTCTCAAACCTTTACAAAAGTTGGTCCAAGTGAACCACACCTTAGAAGAGTCTTTTATGCGATTGTTATTAACATAAAAAATTCTATGTCAGGCTTTCTTTTCACCAATTGAAAAATGCACAAGCAACACCCCCTTCTCATCTTCTTCAGATTCCACCATGTTAAAATCACCATATATGAACCACGCGGCAATGTGTAGGTCATCATCAATCCAACGTTAAAAATATGCATGCTTTCTTGCATCTTTGGAAGCATATATATTGGTGAGGTCAAGAAGACATCTCTTGAGGTTAAGAATGATCCACATAGGTGTTTGAGTAGGGTTTATACCCCACCCCACGACATTGCTAGCCACCTGAAGAGAGATGCATATTGCAACTTCCTCTTTTCTTTTGGTGTGTTCAAAATAAAAATAAAAACTTAGCCCTTAACCAAATGATTGACATGGTAGTACAAAACATGATACCCACAAGTTTTACTTCTTGCACGCAAAGAATATATGTTGCACCCAATGAAGTCAACCATTGGCAGAAAGTATGTTTTATATGACTATCATTGAGGCTTCAAACATTCCAAGAGGTCACTTTCATTAATACCTACAACATATTGCATATTTGCCTTGTTATCCTTGAGGTCCCAAAGAGCACCAAAGGCATTGCACACATAAATACTATCAGATAAATAGTCACTCAAGGTGCTTTATTTTAATCGTTTGGCATAACGATCAACATCATGAGCATCATCTTTTTCTTGAGGGTGTAGGACCAACGGTGGAGAGAAAGCTCATTGATTGTCACCTCCTAAATTTTGCATTCAAGAGATCACCTTAGAGGGCACATGCATTGATTGCTAATTGGTCTAGCCATAGATGAAGTCTTAATGACCAACAACTTAGTGGCAAGGGCCTTAGCAAGTTATTTATTCACTGCATTGCACCTTTTCCTTTTTCGAGAATTTCATTCCATGTGCTTTCACCTATTTTTGGTTCCTATGGAGCTTGGATAGTGGGGAAGGCTAGGCTAGGGAGGTCATTTCATTTATATATTAGGTCATAAGTTGGTAGTACTAGATTCAATGGTCCTAGCTTTGGTAGTGGAAGCAAGTTTTGGGAAAGATAATGCATTGCTTGGAAATGAACATGGTGACCAACTTGAATGCACACAAACTCCTTGAGATCCTTGGATAGGTTAATTCACACATAGACATGGTGTTGAGCCTCGAGGTTGGAGAAAATTTTGGATTCTTCACAGATAACATCCCTAGAGGGGAAAAAATATGTTGAATACCTGAACTACAGGGGTAAGCTAGGGAAGTCTACCCATATTGGGCAAGCTAGTTGTGCTTCTTTGTTAGCTGAAAACTTGGAGGAACAATGATTCAAAACCACCAAGGTATTCTTATAAACCCATGGGTCATGTCCTAACATCTCTTAGACATGCATAAGGTCATGAATTCAAAAAGGAAAAACCCTTTGATAAGGTTCCGCATGTGAATATATTACCATCGAAATGGTTCTTAGGCCTCTCGTATCCAATTTATGATAATTACCTCAAGGGTCACTCTTCCCACAAAGTAAACCAGGATGAAAGCCACCCAAAACAAATCGCAAAAACCATTGTATTCAGTATCATAAATTCAAATATTAAGTTCAAGGAAAAGATTACCATTACTTTACAATATTCATTAAATTGTTTGAATCTTTGTAAACTTAAGAACAATTTATTAAAGGAGGTCCTACTATATGAGCATGAATCCATGTAATTAACCCTTAAATAATTCAATGATTCAAATCTTAGCTTTTCATTTTGAAAACCACTTGTTTATGATTATGTGGAGACACTATTGTTATCACTAAGGTCCACAATCGCCTCCCCTTATATGGATATATATCTAACATATCATATATGTATATATGATATGTTAGATATAACATATATCATATGGATATGTTTAATGTTAAATTTAATTAAAACCATTAGCAATTTTAATGGAAACATTAAATGCCTTTAACAACATTGATCACCTCACATGTGAACTTCCACATACATTAATAAATAATTTTCTTTTACATTAATCTAATTCTTGATTACGAGACCGGTTTCGGAATTTACACTTTGGAAAAATAGTTGTTTTAACGCACCATGTTTGAATGGCCCTTACCATTCCATAAATATGCCATGATCTTTATATGTACTTTCACATTCATTGATGACACTTAATGCTATATATGCTTTCACATACAATGAATATGACAACTCACTAGCTGTGGGTCATTTTCTTCATGATTGAAGTAGAGCTTTTGTTTGGAATTTTGTTTCATGATTGAAGTAGAGGAGTTGAGTTGATGTTGGAATTTGGTAAACAATGCTTTCGAACTTTAATAGAATCTAATAATTTGAGTTGATGTAAAATTATATAAAATGTTTATGATAATAGTTTTTAAATAATTTTTTTTTATGTTTATTTTTTTTAAATATTTAAAATTGTTTCCTATGAAATTAACTTAATTTAAACATATAAGAATAACTGTTATTTAATGATTCATTTTAGAAATAAATTAAGTGATTATAATTAAAGGATTAAAAAAATAGTTCCCTATGAAATTAATTTATTTCATATTTAAATTTAAAGACAAATGTTATTTAATAGTTAATTTTAGAAATGAATTACCATGTTATAATTATTAACTAGTTAAATTTTAAAATTTATTATTATATTTTTAGTGAAAACTATTAAAATGGATTTATTAAATTAATAATTAAGTATGGTGTGTGCGCAAGGATAAGTAAATGGTGAGTAAAATGATTTAGTGAAGGTGACATTTTGTGTTTCAAAATCAATGGTTGATTCCTAATTGTTAGTGTGGGATAAACAACATTCAAATTGCCTCATTTTTTGGGTTTTTTTTTCCCTAGTCCGATTAAAAATCAAGTCAGAATTCTTAGTTGGATACAAAACTGCGATTTCAACAATTGCAAACTGCAATCTTAGATTAATTTGGGAGCTATGAATCTACCCATATTCTCAAAATTGCAATTTGAACAACGAAAACGACTATTTGAGCAATTCTTCATACATCAAATTTTGGCGGATACAAGGTGATCTGAATGCTGGGTAGTTGATGATGTAATTGCTCGGTGCATGGTTGCCATGATTCAATGATATTGATTTTTCAGCTTTAAGTTTAAATTAATTATTTTTTTCAGTGTTTTTTAAGCTAATGTATATTATCGTTGTTATGAATCTAATTGCAAAGAACTCAATACAAGTAATTATCAATCACATACAAAATTAAACACAATTAACATTTACCCTAAAGAATCCAAAGTAGGAAAACACAAATACAAAAATGATTTGCTCGACTCTTTATTGAATTTTTAAGAATTCATTACAAACGACTCTAATAGAACTTCAACACTATGGAATAGACTTTAAGATACTATCCTTGCCAAATACTTCCTTTGTTTTGACTCCAATACTTGTTATTGACTCTCAACTTTGCTAGAATATGAACTAGTGCAATCCCAAAACTTGCTACTCCAAATTTGTGAGTGCTAAAAACATCAAACCAATGAACCCCCTGACATTCACAGTGTCAACTATTTATAACCCTTCCAACATTCACAGTGTCGACTATTTATAACCTTCCCAACATTCCATCTTCCAAGAGAACTCTAAATCTCTTCCAATACTTGGTTAAACCAGTCCAATCACTATGCATTAGAATCTCTACAAGCTTGTTGGTCATTGGTCATGATTGACCATGGTGATTGCGTCAATTACATCTATTGACAACCTTTCTTATTGAGGACTTTGCTTTGTTGGTCACTCCTTTGTCGACAAACACCTTGTTGGTCATCTGCCTTATTAGTGAGCACCTTATCGATCATTTACCTTACCAACAACTCGCTTGTTAGTGACCTCCTTATCGACGACTACTTTGTTAATGAAACCTTGTTGACAATAACATTTTTGGCAGAAACCTTGTCAACAACTTATTTGTTAGTGAAAAACTTTCCAACAAAAACTTTGTTGATAAAAACCTTATCAGCAACAACTTCATCGATATAAAAATTATCGACAACAATTTAATTGGTAAAAACCTTGTCAACAACTCCTACAAATCCTTTTGTCTCCTTTTGATAAATAACTTGTTGATAATGAATTTGATTAAACATAACCCAATGTTTATAACTATTTAATTTATTACTTCATGACCCATAAATAATTTGTTGATAATGACTATGATCTAACATAACCCATTTCAAATCAATGATTACTGTTAACTTATTTAAGTGGGATGCAAGCCAAAATTAAACTTGGTTAAGGATTCGATTGTCTTCCTCTTGGAGGAGACACTTGAATGGGTTCAACAATTTTTTATTCTCGGTAAGAATGAGAAAAACACCATGGGGTGTGGGGGTGTGTTTTGTTGGGATATGTTATGCATTTTTCTATTACATATAGATTTGTCATTTATTAGCACTTTGTTGATAGGTTAGAAGAATCTTAAGTTAATTAAGATAAGGTTGGTCTACCTTAGAATCTTCAGGGCATGAGGTTGATCAACAATAGGGCTTGAAGTCATTACAATAATATACTCTTTAAGAGCTCAACATGTCACTTGTCGAAATTGAACCTAGGTGGGGAGAATAACAATCATTCTTTCCAACCACCCGAGCTAAATCCAATTGATAGTGTAGGACAAATCTACCAATATACTCTAGAATAATGGCATAACATGCTCATTGTCAGCCTCCCTAAGCTTTGAACCCTAAACTTACATTAATTTTCAATCAAACTAGAACYAGTTGATCTCCACCACATAGACAACTCCAACTCAATGTACATACATAACCATATCACAATATATATTTGGATCATAAATATTAAATTAACATGCCATTCAATAGAAAAWTTACATTAGMAATCTAAAGTTGAGTTATTTTATTTATTGCATCAATAGATGCTTTCTACAACCTAGTACACGRAAAATGTGTAATTTTTTATGTGCTCAACATGAAGTTGACACAYGACACATAAACTATAAGATATTACAACATTGACCCTAATCTAAAGTTTATATATATATATATATATATATATATATATATATATATATATATATATATATATATATATATATATATATATATATATATATATATATATATGAAACATTCATACATTTTGCTCAAAATACATGTCTACCAACTAAAAAATAATAGTACAATAAATATAAGAAACTATATCTTACAATCTTAAAATCAACATATAACTTGCATAAAGAGGGAATTGAGCAACTGAGGCAACAAAGAAAGGAACTAAAATCGTCAAACATAAATGTGGATTGAAACTAAAGTAAATTGAAAAGCTAATTAAAATCATCAAACAACTTCTGGAAAAGTTTTCAAGCTAGGGTTTAACAGATGCGGTCACAGTAGCGGCCAACATGGTTACCAAAGGGGGAGGGAGTGGAACCCCCTCCTACAAGCAGGTAGTGGTGGATAGAGGGAAAGTCCCATGCGACGTCAGTTTCAAGGAACCTATGACAGGCACCTCGAGACCAGGATCAGAAAAGAACCACGAGGACAACCAAGGAAAAAGTGATCGCATATGGGAAGAGGCCAGAGAAGCCCATAACTTTACGCAAGAAACAACGAACCCCAGTGGGTAGATGGGCACAACCCGTGTAAACCTAAGACAACATTGATCCCCAAATTTATACTGGAAGACCCCCAAATGCAACTCTTCCTGGATCAGATGAAGACACATGCATTGATCTACAAGTTCATGGGCTTGTGATCCACATAAAAAATGTTGCGCAGCTGGATAAAATACCAATGGAAGTCGAGTGGAGAAGTTGAACTCCACCTGGGATCAAAAGGCTTCTTCACAACAATCTTTATGAACCTGGAAAGCAGGGATAAAATCTTTGAGGGGGGGCATATTTCCATGCCCCAACGGGGCTGTACATGCTCCCATGGAAGGAAAACTTCTCCCAGAGAAAGAAACCTTTAAAAATGTCCCAGTTTGGCTGAGGCTTTACTCCTTACCGCTAGATTCTTGACTATCGTCCACCTTCGAAGCAATAGGGAACAAGATGGGAAAATATGTCAAGACATCAGAAGCAACACTAAAAGGAAGATACACATCCTATGCAAGAATCTGCATAGAAATCGATGTCTCGGGGGCGCTCCAAGAATCCATAAGCTTGGACTTTAGGGATGAGGAATGGATACAGAGCATAGACTATGAACAGATCCCGTTTCGATGTAGAAGATGTCATGAACATGGACACCTACTAAGAGAATGTCCTCTCAATAAAAAACAAGAACTGGAAAACACCAAACAACAACAAGATGATGACGGTTTTGTGAAGCCAAATCACAAAAGCAGAGGAAACAAAAGACAAGGCAAGGCCCCAATAGGGGGCAACCTGAAAGACAAGATTAGAATAGAAGGAAGAGGCAGGCCCAACCAAGGGGAAGAAGGAGGCAAGGAAAAGACGACATCCAGGGAAACAAATGAACAAGAAACTCATGAGAACCCAAAAAATCCAAGTGACAAGGAAGAACAAGGAGGCAACGCAAGTCCTATGGAAGGAGGAAACAAAGACGCCAATAGCCCAATGCAGGAGGTAGATGGAGATGTTGAGATGACACCAAGAGAGGTAGGAACAGAAGACCCAAATCTCAGAGACATCGTGGAAAGGGAAGGAATAGATCTATAGAACATACTGGAGCAATGGAAAAGGCAGGGAGTCGACAATGTTCCAACGGAGCAACTAGATCACATTCAATATCTCTTCCTCCTAAGGGAGGAAGAAAACTCCAGAGGCACCAAGCACATGCATGGTGAGATATGACACCTCAGAATCAAAACATGTGATGGACAACCGCAACACTCACCCAAGCAGGCAAGGCGAAAGAAAGGCAGGAAATCAAACATTGTATCCCTACAAGAACTAGGAGCCCTGCTGATAAACTCAGGTAAGATTAAAAAGCTCTTCCCCAATTCCCCCCCACATGTTTAAATGAAGATTATAACTTGGAATATAAGAGGCCTAAACAACCCAAGAAAGCAACGAATCTTAAAAATATACCAAGGAAGGAACAACCCGACCTCTGTTTCATTCTAGAGACAAAATGCACATTGGACAGAATGGAAATAATCAGTAAAAACCAATGGAGTAAGTACAAGATGTTGGCTGTTGAAAGCCAAGAGATGGCGGGAGGCATTCTCACCTTGTGAAACCCACAATCGGTGAACCTACTTGCAACAGAAGCCACGAGACATACAATTTCTGTTAACATGCAAATCATAGGGAACACAACGAAAAGTCTATGCATGAATGTGTATGGTCTCCAGGTGATGGAGGAGAAAAGGAGAATGCTTCTAGACCTAGAGAATCTAAGAGATCGAATCAACAACCTCCACTGGATCCTAGCTGGGGAATTCAACATCATCGCTACTCTTGCGGAGAAAAAAGGGGCACCAGGAGACTTGACAGAGATGCAGAAGAATTCTCAGCTTTCATCAACACAATGGAGTTGGTGGACATCAGAACCAACAATGGATAGTTCACCTAGAACAATAAACGACTAGATCACCACCAAGTAGCTACAAGGCTAGACAGATTCCTGGTGTCAGAATCCATCATTATGTAAGGACTAGCTTTGGACTACAACATCCTCCCATGGGGGGGACCAGACCATTGGCTGGTTCAATTGGAAACGAATTTTCAAACCACACCAAAGAACAAACCATTTAGATTTGAGAAATTTTGGATCGACCATCCCACCTTCAAGGAGAACATCAAACAATGGTGGCAAGAGGAACTACCAGACCAAGGGACAAGGATGTTCAAACTATACAAGAAACTCAAGTACATCAAACAAACACTCAAGGAGTGGAACATGGAAGTCTTTGGCAACATAAACCAGGGGAAAAAAAGTATTGAGGACAGGATGAGGATACTCTAGGAACTTTGCATCGAAGAGGGATACACAGAGGACTGAAAAAAATAAGAGATCCAAATGACCTAGGAATGGGAAGCAATATGCAAGCAGGAAGAAACTCTGTGGCACCAAAAATCCAGAATAAGGTGGCTAAAGGAAGGGGAGAGGAACACCAAGTTTTTTCATAGAACAACTATTGCAAGAAGATCTCATAACAAAATATTGAAGATTGGGGATGAGGACGGGATTGAAAGAGAATCCCACCAGGACATTGAAAACACACTGGTCAATCACTTCCAGAGGATAGCCAAAGAGCCCAACCAAGATAGATCTGCGACCATACAAAGGATAACTCAACACATCCCCAAATTGGTCATAGAGGATCAAAATGTCAGCCTAAGCAAACCCATTACAAAGGAAGAAATCGACCAAGTGATCCAAGAGATGCCTAATGGAAAGGCCACATGCCTAGATGGATTCACAGTGGAATTCTTCAAAACCTGTTGGGATGTGGTTAAGTATGACATTTATGGGGTGGTGGAGGAATCCAGGCGCTTGGCTTCCATCCCAACAGCTTTAAATTCTACAATGATCACTCTAATCCCAAAATAAAACGAAGCTAGGACCCCAAACCGCTACATGCCTATAACTTTGTGCAATGTAGTTTACAAGATAATTTCCAAAGTCATGGCCAATAGATTGAAGCCACTCCTTCCCACACTGCTCTCACGGGAACATGCGGCCTATGTGGAAGGAAGTGAAATCCTGGACAATATCATCCACGCCCTTGAGATAATTCACACACTAAAAAGCCAAAGGAGAGGGGGGATGATAATCGAAATTGACCTGGAAAAGGCCTATAACAAAATAATATGGCACTACATGGGCAAGACGTTGGAAGCTTTTGGTTTCGACCAACATTGGATCAAATGGATCGTCACTCTTGTCTCAACGACAAGCTTCTTGTTGTTAATAAATGGAGCCCCAACAAAACCTTTCTGTCCATATAGAGGCATCAGACAAGGGGATTCTCTATCCCCCTTCTTGTTCATTCTAATGATGGAAGGACTCATCAGAAGCATTAAGCACAATAGCAACTGGTGAAATAAAAGGCCTCAAACCGTTTGAAAACTGTCCAACCTCCACACACCAACAGTTCGTTGATGACACCCTGCTCCATGGCACACCCACGGTAAAGGAAGCGAAGGCTTATAAAAGAATCTTAGAAGACTTCGGGGAAACCTCGGGGGAAAAAATCAATCACTCCAAGTCCACGATATATTTTTTCAACACTAATTCAACAATTCAAAAAAACTTGGCCAACATTCTGGGGTTTGAACGTAAACCGCTCCCAACGAAATACTTGGGAATGCTCCTAACAGACACAGCTTGCAAAAATACTACGTGGGAAGGAGTTATCAATAGAATGCAGGAGAGGGTAAAAAATTGGACATACAGAGCTCTAAACCTAGCCGAAAGGCTTATCCTCACCAAAAAAGTTCTACAAGCAATTCCAACGTTTATGATGTCAGTGTTTCCAACCCCCTTAGGAATACTACAAAAGATAAGAGCCATCCAAAGAGATTTT
>ML800835.1:0-62060 GCA_009831015.1 Picea engelmannii
TCACTAGGTTGGAGCTTGGTGGTAGCAATGGTGGCACTGGGTTCCGTGTCAATGATCTGTCTTCCCCTTCCTGGTTCTGGCTCAGAGTTAGAACCTACATATGATTCATAGGCTTTCACTTCAGGCACTAGCGACTGGTTTGAGCGGCAATGAGCAGTGTTATGCCAAGGGCTCTTATGGAAGTCGCACCACTTCCCGATATCTTTATTTGTCTTTTCGGTGTCCTTCTTTGCTTGTGGCTTGGACTAGTTTTCCTGATACTATCCATCTTTTCTCTATTCTTTATTCTATGGGTTGGGGTTGCCCTTTCCTAGCTTTTTTTGTGAGGGGTTCCTAGGCCCAAATTGCCACGTCTTTTGTTTGAGCTTCTGCTTGATTTTGACGGCATATCGGTAGGCTGCACCCAAGGATGAGATGTCTAGAAATTCCATTTTGGTCTGGATGTATCTATGCAGAGCACCACGATACTTGAGCACCATATGTCACTCCGAATCTTTGATACCCAACTTGGTGCACAAGGTATGGAAGATATTTGTGAAATTTGACACTTCTTGGTCTCTTTCTTGCCGCAGTGTGGTCCATTTGGTATACAAGTCGTCATAACTTCCAACAGGATAGTATTGTTTCTTAATAGCATCCTTGAAGGATTCCCAGGTGGTCATGACTATAAATAATGAGGGTTCCTCTATTTCCTTTTGCCCACAGAAAGTTTCCCACCAATCTTTGACATGAGAAACGACTTTGAGGAGCGCAAAAGTAATCTTTTCTCTATTTGAAAAGTTATGGACAAAAAATTACCCTTCTAATAGATTCAACCACTTGTCTACAACATATGTGTCTATCTGACCTTAAAATATAGGAATATCGAAGTTTATTTGTACCTTGAAGGGAGCGACGCCTCCGCTCGAAGAAGATGCATCGCCTGTTGGTAGCCGCCGAAGGATTTGACAAAACTATCCATCATCTTGTTCCTTTGTTGCGTGAGGGATTCCTCAATCAACAGTTTGAAAGGATCTCTTGTCCCATCATATTTCTTTTCTCCTTCCATGAGAGGTCGCTTGGGCATGCGATATCCTTTGTCCTCAAGAGAAACAAGCTCGAGACCCAACTCTTTGTACTCTGACCTCGTTGGGGACATGCATTAAGATGACAAGGAGAAGACCGCTCTGATGCCACTGATCCAGATTTTATGAGTAGAATGAAATGACTACAGATTATTAATAGGTGATTAACACAAAATAACAGAGATACAATAAAACTGGTTTTCTATTCAATAAGGAAATAAGCTGAAACTCTAGAATGTAGCAGAAATAAGCTTGCTGGAATGGTTGCAGCTTATCTCTGAGAAGAGATGTGACGGTTGCACTCATTCGCAAGAAGATGATTACAATGAGGCTCTAAAGGCCTTTTTACAATAAACAGGAATGCCAAAAACCCTAGACATCCAAAAACCTAACCCTAGGAGATGAAGCGCAAAAAGTCATGTGGGTCCCGTTTGGGTAAGTTAGTATATCATCTTTCTGGGGTCGTAACTTTTGTATACGATATCTGTTTTAGGCGTATGATAGCCCGTTGGAAAGGTATCATCGAGGATATTCATTTTAGGGCCTCAAAACAACTCCATAAGTGAAAAAATGCTAAAAATAGTAAATTACCAAAATTACCAAAAAAATGTTTTGAGCCAGATGGAAAAGGTGGGTGGCCACTGATATCCACCTGGATCAGAGGATGTCAGAGGCCTTGTTTAACCGAATCGATAGATATGAGTGTAGGGTGCTTGTACCCAATGAGGGTTCACAACGCACTCCAACAAACAGTGGTAGCATTCACAGAGAACTCGAGAAGGTGAAGTTTCTCGAGTTCATGGGTGCCACAGATGGCTTAGCCATCGGGGCATGGTTGGAGAACATGGCGATGTGATTTGCACTTCGTGAGTATACCTCCAACATGAAATTATGCATGACAGTATTTCAACTAAAGGGGAGCGCTCTTCTATGGTGGAATACGCTCCTACTGCAACTAGACATGGTTGTCGAAGATTTGTCATGGGAACTGTTCAAGG
Source organism: Picea engelmannii (assembly GCA_009831015.1). Lineage (NCBI taxonomy): Eukaryota > Viridiplantae > Streptophyta > Pinopsida > Pinales > Pinaceae > Picea > Picea engelmannii. The sequence goes on from ML800835.1 coordinate 2,063, forward strand.
AGCGGTTCCGGGAGAGGAATTCATCGAGCACCAACTCAATGAGTTCAATGCCTTATGATAGGGTGGTTGTATGGTGTAGGAGTATGAGGTCTGATTCATGGATCTTCTTAGGTATGCTCCACATATAAACATAGAGAAGCTAAAGGTCAACATGTGTGTTCGACCTTAAATTCAACATTCATGCAAAATTGAGGATCCTAATGCCTCAAACATTGCAAGATTCAGTCCAGAAGGCCCTCATAGTTGACGAAGATCTAACCAACATAGGTCATGGAAATACGCCTGCAAGACCAACTGGACAAATGATCTTAGGTAGGCCAACAACGTTTACTTCGGGGACCTGGAGTACTGGACCGAAGACCGGATGCTAGACATGTGGAGAGCCACATTACTAGCGAGACTGTTAGGTTGAGAGGGCTAGAGTAGTCAAATCAACAGAAAACACTACCATTGGATATTTGGTCTAGGCCCACAAGATTCGTGCAACGATGAGCAACCACCAGGCTGAGCCCCAATCCACTGTGCTCGAGACGTCAAGCATGGGCGACGATCAAACTTTTAGTATTTGATAGATCCTAGTACTACAAAAAAAATTATTTCTAGTGCATTACTATGGAGAATTAAGGTAAAGGTAGTTAAGAAGGACGAGTTTAGGTATGTAGGGATGGCTCGGGTTCCAAACAAAAGGTTGGAGGAGAGGTTACAGGCTGTCGCATTAACTTGGGATATTTTGCAAACAAAGCCCGACCTATTATCACGCTCTTAGGATCGTATGACATTGTGATTAGTATGGACTGGTTGGAATCACATGATGCAATACCCAACTATAAGAAGAGATGGTTGAGTTGACCCTTGATGAGGGACAGAGAAAAATGATGGTAGGAAGAACCTAGGGAGTGTCCTTGAGGTTCATTTCTTCCCTACAATTACAGAAGTGCATGTGCAAAGGATGCAAGTTATATGCAATCTTAGCACTGAACGACAATAGCATGGCATAAGGATTATAAAACCTTCTGATAGTATGAGAGTTTGCGGATGTGTTCCTAGAAGAGTTACCAATTTTTCTGCTCGAAGGCAAGATGGAGTTTACCATCAACTTGAAACCAGAAACCGAACCGATAGTAATAACACATTATCATATGTCGACACCTAAGTTATAAGAGTTGAAATTGAAATTGAAGGATTTGTTGGGCCTAGGACTTATACGTCCCACTATGTCACCTTATGGTGTGCATGTTATTTTTCATAAGAAGGAGGATGGGTCATGGAGACTCTGTACAGACTATCGTCGATTGAATAGGGCAACGATCAAGAACCAGTATCCATTGCCAACAATAGACGATTTGTTTGATCAAACGAAGGGAGAGACAGTGTTTTCAAACATCGACTGGAGATCAGGTTATCACCAGTTACAAATTAAAGAGGAAGATATTCCTAAGACTGCATTCAAGATGAGGTTCGGACACTACGAGTTTACTGTTGTCGTTGGGATGGACAATGCCCTGGGGGTATTCAGGATTTTGATGAATGGGGTGTTCCACGAATACTTGGAAAATGTTGTTCAAGTATTCATTGATGACACATTGATATATCCTCAGACGATGGAGGAACATGACAAACTTTTGCGCTTAGTATTATAGTGTTTACGGGAACACAAATCATGGGAAACTATCGAAATGCTCTAGAGAATTCATTGCTTAGGGAATGTTATATCTAGCGAAGGCATCATTGTGGATCCAATGAAGGTAGAGGCTATTATGGAATGGAATGCACTGACAAACTTACCAGGAGTACGCAGCTTTTGGGTTTGGAAGGATATTACTGACGGTTCGTCGAAGGTTTTTCAAAGATAGCAAATATGATCGCGGAATTGCAAAAGAAAAACAAGAAGTTGTATGGACCAAGAAGTGTGCGAAAGAATTTCGAAGGCTCATTGGGATGTTGAACATGGAACAAATACTATAAGTCCCAGACTTGGATAGGGATTTCTTGGTATCCACAGACACGTCTAAGGAAAGTTTAGGCGAAGTATTGACGCAAGACGGTCAAGTGATTGCCTACATCTCAAGGTAATTAAGAAATCTTGAGGAGAACTACGCAATGCATGATTGGGAATTATTGGCCATTATGTATGCCTAGAGAGTGTGGAGACACTATCTGATTGGATGAAAATTCAAACAAAAGAAATAGATCATTGTAGAATGCAACAAATTTTGTGCTTAATTACTTGAATGCGCAGCAAAAGCGTTGGTCATAATTACTTAGAAAATACGATTTGAGATTAATTACATTAAATGAACGATGAACAGAGCGACATATGCATTGAGTCGGAGACCATGCATATTCTCGGTGATACCTCTTCAGACGAATCTTCAATAAAGGATTCTAACTATACAGTTTGACGATGACTGGTATAAAGAGGTTAAGTAAATTTCAGACAAGACACCGTGATGGTACCAATTTTGAAGGATATACCGTGGACAACGACGGATTGATGAGGTATAATAACCGGATTTACATACCGCCTAACGACAAATTGAGAAATTTGATCTTAGTGAAGCTCATAAGGCAGTATGCATGGCTCATCCAGGAGTCATGAAGATGAGGGCGGACCTTAAGCCCTTATTCTTCTGGAAGGGATGAAGGAGGACTTAGTTAGCTGTGTGGTGAAGTGTCTAGAATTTCAGTGAGTGGAGGTTGAACATAGACATCTAACATGATTACTACAACCAACTCTATTCTGGAATCGCAATGGGAGGTCATTTCGATGGACTTCATTATTGTATTGTCACTGACGACAAGGAGGCACGACTCGATTTTTGTGGTAGCTGACACTCTGACGAAGAGAGCACATTTTATTCCTGTGCGTACGACGTATCATGAACCAGACATAGCTAGAATTTTGTCAGCAAGACTGTGAGACTTCTTGGCATGCCAAAAATAATCTATCTGATGGAGGGTCAGTGTTTATAGGAAGATTGTGGACTAGTTCCCAAGAGGCCTTGGGAACATAACTGAACTGTAGTACTCTATATCACCCCGATACAGATGGGGTGACAGAAGGAACGAACCAAATTTTGGAATATATTTTGTGTATGTATGTGTTGGAACAACAAAAATGTTGGGAAGAGTTCTTGCCACTGGTAGAGTTTGTGTACAACAATGGCTATCAAGGTACTATTAAGATGGCACCATTTGAGTTTCTCTATAAGCGACCATGTCAGAGGTCATTGAGCTGGGATTGACTTAAGGATAGGGTTCTGGTGGGACCAGAAATGATCCAAGAAATGGAGGAACAATTGAAAATGATAAGACAAGGGATTCAAGAAGCGCAAGATTGACATAATAGTTATGATGATGCACATCGCGTTGACCGAAACTATGAAGTTAATGACTGAGTTTTCTTATGGGTGAAACCGCACAAGAGTTTGATGAAGTTCGGAAGGGTTGTAAACTCTCTCCTAGGCTATGGGGCCTTTCAAAGTTGTGAAAAGGAAAGGACCGGTGGCCTATCGACTAGCCATGCCTAATTATTTGAGGTGTTTGCACGATGTTTTTCTTGTATCTGTTTGTGACATTATGTTAGTGATCCTATACATGATATTGACATGATCTACTTGCGGCATCGAACGAGGGTGTAATCATGGCAGAGCCAATCCGCATTCTGGACCATCACATTCGACAACTATGACGTCAAGCAGTCGATCAGGTCGAGGTCTAGTGGGACAATTATAGTCCACACTCGACTACTTGGGAGGAAGCATATGATATGCATCAATAGTTCCTTACTTAATTGATAGAGTAGACATATATATCTTGTCAGATACTTTATATACTGCATTTCTATACAGTGTACAACTTTGGGACAAAGTTTAAAACAAGAGGGGGTGTATGTAACGTCTCTCTCTTGCGAGCACATGTTATTGACTTATTCTTGAGGACACTTGTGTGCAAGTGATCCAATTATAGTACATGGTTATTTGTTCTGCTTATGGAGTCTTATGATGATGTTGATGGATTATGATTTATGTTTTTTGATATCTATGTATTGAAAGATGCTATTGACGAATTTCCCTTAAGTGTGCAGGACACTTGATAGATTGAGGATGTCGATGGCATCAATGGACCACCTTGGACTCCAGATTGAGTCAGGGAGTGGATTGTATTGGTTTGAGTACTTCATTTATGCATATGTGACATATGATCAATTATATTATGATGTTGTTATGGATCATTGACAGTGTTTCGTTGATGGATGCAGGCTRACGATTTCCTGCTAATCTGACTCACATAAGGAGTAAAGGGGCCATGCACATTGACTAGATATTGAGGGAGAGGTGTGGTATCATCCCTGTCACAACCTACTAGCACTCCCGCCATGGCTTGAATTGTAGGTTAACGATTACCTAGTTCGAGAGATCCACGATGTCGTGATGGAAAACTAAGACATTCTCTCACAAATATTTCTAAGGGGCGTGCAATAAGGCAGGGTCCTTATTCCTTAGAATCTCTTAGTCTCTCACAAGGTTGCCCGAATGGAGTGTTGACTCCAAGGATTGGACAACTACCAAAACCAGTCAAAGGCGAGTGGCACCCTTGGAGCACGAAGTGCGTCTTGAAGGGCATGTCGCATAATTAAAATTTTAATCAAAGGTGAGTGGCACCCTTGGAGCATGGTGTGCTTATTGAAGGTCACTTCATGGAATTAAAACTTGAGTCAATGAATCTAGGTGGCCTAGAAAACCTTGAGCGAATAATTAAACCCTGTAAAATCTTTAAGCATTTTTGGATTTAATTAATTAATAAATTAAGGATTGAATTAATTAATTGTGAATCCCCAAATGAAAATCTAAGACTATGCAAAAAGTATGCCTAAGTGGGTAAGAAGACTAAATCTAATTATTAATTAAATAACATAGGAAAGAAGCAAGTCAATTCAAGAAAATAAGAAAGATGAAATAATTCTAAAGAATTAATATAATACACATGTGTGGAGAAAATACCTAATTGGAATTTAATATAAGAAAGGAATAAAACATGAAAGAATAAGTGCACACATAGAAGAGAATCTAGAGTCTAACTACCACTAGTTTAACTAGGAGAAGACTTCTATTTTAGCTCAACCCAAATTTAATAATGCATCAGTCATTAATTGGAAACAAGGGGAATAAAGAGACAACTAGGAGTGATTTAAGGAGCACTTTTAGGATGGGTGAGGGAAATTGACTTGTAATTAAAATAAATTATGGAATTTTCTTGTGCAACTTATGGAGAGGGTAACAAGTGTATGGGGGAAATAATTTTTAATTAATTACTTAAAAAGTGAATTAAATGTGCAAGTGGGAGTTGTCATTGAGGAAACTCCTATAAAACAAAAGGTCTAGATGAGAGTTGGAAGACATAGGTTATGGGCAAAGTTATGATGAAGAAATTTGACTGGTTTTACTGGTGAGAGTTGGGATACCCATCTTGAGATGGAGTGGTGGCTCTACCTTGTGAGGCGAGCTAGGAGCTAGAGGATTTTTGGTTTTGTGTGTGCGTGGCCCCTTTGTGGCTCGGGGGGATACGAGGGAAGAAGAGTACCCCTAACGTTGGATGGGAGGTATCGATGAAGTCTCAATGATTAGCAAGCAGGAGGTCAGAAGGAACGCCAATTGCCGAGGATCATCTTGAGGCTCATCTTCGTCATCGGTTATGGTATTTTACTTAAAATTGTACTTGCATTGGAAATTTAAATTGTATTAAGTTTTTTTTTTTTTTAACTGCATTGGAATTTAAGATTTAATAGACAAGTGCCTTGACGCCCCTTTTCTTTAAATTCATCGATTTGAATAGATCTATAGGAATCGTTGATCACTATTGGTTGTTTTTTTTTTATTTCGATTTGAGACTTTGACTAAAATATATTACCCTCACTGCACACCTCATGGCTTCAACTAACACAAGATTCCTTCGACGGATTAATTGGCCTTTCCTTGCCTCATCATTCCCGGCCTTGCTTTATTGCGCATCATTATAAAAACAATAATTCATTGTTAGGATGCACACAAGTTAATTCTCTACAAACGTTTTTTTTCCTGGAAGGCAAACAAACATTCTTCATCCACGAATTCATTGTTAGGATGCACACAAGTCAATTCTCTAAAAACATTTTTATTCCTGGAAGGAAAACAAGACATCTACAACCACGAATTCATTGTTGGGATGCACACAAGTTAATTCTCTACAAACGTTTTTATTCCTGGAAGGAAAACAAACATTCTTCAACCATGAATTCATTGTTAGGATGCACACAAGTTAATTCTCTGAAAACATTTTTATTCCTAGAAGGAAACAATACATCTACAACCACGAATTCATTGTTAGGATGCACACAAGTTAATTTTCTGAAAACGTTTTTATTCCTGGAAGGAAAACAAGACATATACATCCACGAATTCATTGTTAGGATGCACACAAGTTCATTCTCTGAAAACGTTTTTATTCTTGGAAGGAAAACAAGACATCTACAACCACGAATTCATTGTTAGGATGCACACAAGTTAATTCTCTGCAAACATTTTTATTCCTAGAAGGAAAACAAACATTNACAAATTCATTGTTAGGATGCACACAAGTTCATTCTCTGAAAACGTTTTTATTCTTGGAAGGAAAACAAGACATCTACAACCACGAATTCATTGTTAGGATGCACACAAGTTAATTCTCTGCAAACATTTTTATTCCTAGAAGGAAAACAAACATTCTACAGCCACAAATTCATTGTTAGGATGCACACAAGTTAATTCTCTGAAAATGTTTTTATTCCTGGAAGGAAATTGGACATTCTACTGCCACAAATTCATTGTTAGGATGCACACAAGTTAATTCTCTGAAAACGTTTTTATCCCTAGAAGGCAAACAAGACACCTACAGCCACAAATTCATTGTCAGGATGCACACAAGTTAATTCTATGAAAACGTTTTTATTCCTCGAAGGAAAAAGACATTCTACAACCACAAATTCATTGTTAGGATGCACACAGGTTAATTCTCTGAAAACGTTTTTATTCCTGGAAGGAAAACAAGACATCTACAACCACAAATTCATTGTTAGGATGCACACAAGTTGTTTCTCTTCAACGTTTTTATTCCTGGAAGGAAAACAAGATATTCTACAGCCACAAATTCATTGTTAGGATGCAAACAAGTTAATTATCTGCAACGTTTTATTCCTTAAGGGAGAATTTCCTTCTGTGTGGCGTAAGACCGGAAGCCATCGTTGAAGATGTCTTTGGTCTAGCCTCTAACCACTGACCATGGATTGACATTTATTACCGATGAGAAGTCCAAGGTAGCAATATTATATTTTACTTATGATATTCGACAACCTTCTTTAATCTAAGCGCATGATCAAATCTTTTATTGTATGTTAAGAAATCCCTAAATTCTTAATTAGATTTTAATTAGCTTGATGTTTTATTTTGTTGTGGACCTTCGTTACCTCTTAAATCCTTTTTAGTTTCTACAAGGATTTATTTTTCCCACACATTGAACCATTTAGAACATGTATTTGGACCTAACCAACTTTTTCCCATTGTCAAGTATAACACCTCGGGTTAAGTTAATCTACTTGTGAAAAGAGATATTCTATTAATGCAATTTAGGAAGTGGAAATTTCAGACTTACACGTGTTTTGACTAGTAAAAGCTCTGATGAATATCATTACCTTAGCCAAGGGTTGTTCTTGTTTTTTGTGGGCCTCTCGGATAGTTGTTCTTGAAATGCTAGAGTGCCTATCCTTGGAGTAGCCCATATCCTGAACTTTTATCGTAACACAATTCAAGGAAACTTTATAATAGAGGGGATACAGTTACTTACTTACCTAGAACCCACATACTTGGAAGTGAGATCTAGGAAGGGTATTAAACTGAAACCTTCCTTGGCATTCATGCATCCTTAAAGGACCTATAACTTGTCATTTGGATTCTCTTCTCATTGGGGTCCTTGTCACATTTAATAGGTGCTACAAGTGTCGACTATATGGATGAATGTTAATTATAGATGAACTATTGTGGGATTGGGTTGTAGTTGCTAATGGTGTCGATTATATGGATAAGTGTTATGTGTAGATGAACTATAGTTGGAATGTTCATAGTTTCTATTTTTGGAAAACATATTAATGCATGCCAAATTTAGCTGAAACCTTGACGGAATGTTTCATAAATGGTAATTGCGTCGAATTTATTTATATGTGGTCCAAGGTGAGAATGTTTCTCAGGTGGCATTTGCGCCTGTAATTATGTGAATGTATGATTGTTATAGAAATTGGTTCACTTTTGCACCGTGAATTTAATGCTATGTTTGAATGGTTAGGTGATTTGAGTTCTTTGTGCTTTGAAATAAAATTAATGATTCTCTTGTGCCTTTAGCTTAATGTGATTAGATTATTTTTGCGCATGAAAATAAAAGGGGTGAGTAAATAGATTCGCTTGCACCATTGAAGTAATGATTAATGTGTGATTAATTGAGTACTCAGATTTCTTGCACTGTTAATTATATGGATGTAGGATTGGTTTTGTGATTAGTTTACTCTTGCGCCACTATTTAATGTTGATGAATGATTATTTAAAATATTTATTTCTCACGCGCAATGAATAATTAAATTTGATGAATGATTTCCTTAGTAATTAGATTTCTCGGGCGCCATGAATTTATGATGCTGATGAATGATTGATAAAGTTTATGATACCCTTGCGCCATGATTAATTGATGATTAGGATTGATTGATTGATTGATCTAGTTGATTTCAGCTTGATTGGATTAGTGGGATCTAGACACCTTCTTGTTCCTCAGAACAATCACTAGCCCTGAGACCTTAAATGGTCAAAATCAATCAGATGAATCTTGGGCTTGAGCGTTGCTTATGTGTCCTAGAGGTCTTAACCATGCAGGATAGGTTGGGCGGGTAGTTCATTATTATTCAACGATATGGTGGATCATTACTTATATTGCTTCGATTGATTGTAATGTGTTGAACTGCATCACTAGTTATGTTTTTGTGTTGATCATGTTTCGCTATCATTATGTTAATGCGTTGGCTTGCGTCGTTATTGATTACTGAGGTGTCTCTTGTATTGTTTTGATTTTAATGTCATGTTGATTATGCGTTGCTATGAATTATGTGTTGACTTCAATTCATTGATGCTTTAAAAAAAAATTACCTATTGTACCTAGTTTGTTTTCGTAACGGTGGGGTCGTTACATCTCTTTCATCTACTTGTGTAAACTCAATAGAACCTTGAGATTCTTGTTGAACTTCAACAATGCTTGTTTCTTCATATTCGTTTGGCATATTTTGTGTCCAATGAAATGGAGTCCTCAACATTGTATCTTCATTTGTTGAGCTTGAAATTATGTCACTTTGACTATTGAAAAAAGACACCCACCAAACAAAATCAACAAAATCAAAGTACTCATATGTATCCTTAATGGAATTTTTTATTTCTTCTAGGCATTCAAAATAATCTGCATCTCTATTATGCATTCGTGCATTATGGATTTCAGCAACTGATTGTAAAAATAATAACTTTGATGCAAATTTTGGACGATCTGGACTGAACTTCAAAAAAGATAAACCTAAAGAAGGCCCCCATTTTGTAGTAGTTGAATACTGCTTTCCCCATATAAGTGTTTTCCCATCAATTTTTTTGAAACAAAATTGATGTTGGAAGCTAATGTCATTAAGTTTCTCAATACATTTTTCTTCACGATGCGATCCATGAATAAATCTTCGCATGTCAACAATTTCTTCTAATTTATGAAAAACAGGCTCTAGAATGTATGCTTTCTTAATACATTCAATCAATGATGGTAGAATTCCAACATTTTCCCTCTTCAATGTTACTGAAAAATGACTGAACATTTGATCAATATGATCATGAGCGTGTCCAACAAGAAGGAAACCAACTTTCACCTTTTGAAATATTCCCATTTCAGCAAGCATTCTTAGATATCCAAACACAATTTGATTGTTATTTTCATGACTAGTGTTGTCCAACTGTAGATAGAGAACTTGAGGAATATATCTAGACCAGATAGTCAAAACATGATGAATTATGGTGATGGTCATATTTGCATCATTATGAATATTTGGATCTATGAAGTAAACCCTTGGACACATCTTTCCATTGAAAACCATACAACCAAACAAGTGAAACTGAATGAAATTCTCTTCCTGTAAATTTTTGGGTGTACAGAAAAAATGTGGTATAAGTGTTTTCTTCTGGTCCATGCCATAAATTATCATACCTAAATATTTTTTTGTAGCATCATAACACTTCTTCCTATGTTTGTACAACTTTTGTCTTTCACTTGATTGTTGATTCTCATGTTCTTGAAGTTCTTTGACTATGGAATTTGCACATGATATAAAATGAAAATATTGATCATATGTTTTCATAGTTGATAACTATTCAATTAAAAAAAAACAAAATAGTAAATACATACCTATTTTTGCCCCTTCAGATTTATCTCTTTTTTATTTAAGAGTACCACATATACTACAAATCCCCATACTTGACTTCTTAGGAATACAGACATTGTTTAATTGTTTCTTCCATAATCTTGTAAAATATGCATATGTAATAAAATCACCATTTTATTCAACACCTTCAACATATCCTTTGTACAAGTTGTATATTTCTCTCCTTGAGAAATTATTTGGAATATGTGTTGTGTCTCTATCTAGCATACACTCTCCATGTTTGGAAAAGAAATCACACATCCATGAAAATGTAGTGTTTGTGAATGGCCCACTATCTCGTCCATGATGTACCTTTGAATAAAATGATGGATCATTTTCCAACCTTGTCTGGATTCTTGATATACGAAGATTACCAATTGAGTGATTTTTTTTTAAATCCTTTCTACAAAGTAAAATATTCCCAATGCGATAATTATATCATGTATTGGTGGATATCATGCACCCCATCAAATATGAATTTTGCATGCTCTTATTCATTGACAAATGTGTCTTCCTTTTATTCAAGGCATGCATGTAGTCCATGCTTTTCAAACAATTCTTTTGAAAACATTCACATGAAATCAATTCACTTATGGAAATTGATTTAATGAGAAATTCTTTCCTAGACCTTGTATAACTAGAATGATTTGGATTGATATAAAAAGGTCTAATCCTAGTCCTAGACACAATTCTTCCTTGCAATGTCTCCACTATTCTATCCTCCTCACTAGAAGGATTTTCCTTATCACCACAAGGAGTATCAAGCAAAACATTGTCAGATCTGAACTAGAGAATGTTGATCACCTTGATTTGTTGCAGCTGAATGATTGAGAACATCACCATCAACATAATCATCATCAACATTGTGTCCACCATTGACATAATCATCTTCATTTCTTTCAAAATCCCCACTTGAGTGAAAATTTTCACCATCTTGCTTAGTGCCTTGAAAACCTTCATCAGTATCTTGAAAATCGTCACTTGGAGGAAAATCAACATCATCAGTGTTGTTTTTTAATTTATCACCCGAGAAAGAGTGTCCACCATTAGCGTAATCATCTTCACTACTTTGAAAATTTCCACTTGAGAGATATTATTCATCATCCTCATTACTGGATTGAAAATCCCCACTTGGAGGAAAATCTTCATTATCCTCATCAGTGCCTTGAAAATCCTCATTTTGAGGGAAATCATCAGCACCAACATTGCTTCCTTTAAATTCCTCATTCGAGAAAGACTGTCCATCATTGCCATAATCATCATCATTACTTTTAAAATCCTCACTTGGGGGGAATTCTTCATCATCCTCATTTGTGCCTTGGAAATCCTCACTTAGAGGAAAATCTTCATCAGTACCTTCAAAATCCTCACTTGGAGGAAATTCATCATCAATAACATTGATGTCTTTAAATTCCCCACTCGGGAAAAGTGTCCACCATTGTCATAATCATCTTCATTGCTTTTAAAATTTCCACTTGAGGGAATTTCTCTATCATTTTCATTGGTGCCTTGAAAATCTTCATCGGTACCTTGAAACTCCTCACTTGGAGGAAAATTGTCATCACAATCATTTAAACATTGATCATAGTCTCTACTTTGACCTACATTTTGATTATTTTCATTACTATTAAAATATTGACTAGATTTATCACCATCATATTCCTCCTCTTCATCATCGGTGCCTTCAAAGTCCTCTAATTTAGGACTTTCATGAGGAACATGTTGAATAAAATTTCTTGCACTATGATCAAAATTATGACTAGATGAAAAATATGACGCCTCATTTGCATTACAAATATTCCTATCACATTTCCTAGTCCCAACATAAGAGGTATGTGAAAAAATTGTTGATAGTCTCAGAAATAAAATCTTATTTATCTGACGAAGCCATCTCTTCTCGCTGAGAACATAGAATGATACAAATTCTCACCCTCCCTATGACATTATTATAACATGCATAATGATATTTTCCCTCTAAATGCCCCCCCCCAAAAAAAAAAATAAATACAATTTCCCTCCAAAATCCCCTCCCCCAAAAAAATATGCCCCAAAATATTCCCTCCAAAATTTCTCCCTCAAATATTTCCCTCCAAAATTCCCCCCACATTTTTTTTTTCACTTATTTTCCCTTAAAAATAAAAAAACAAATTTTACTCTTTTATTTTGTTATTTACATGTTAAATACAACATTTATCATGTTTATTTATTTATCCCACATTTATTAAACATATTGATGATCCATATAATTTTAGGTATATATGTAGATAATATACCTAATTTTTATTTATCCAACATTCGTTATATTAACAGTAATTTATATCATTTGTGTCATATATACACAGTCTCGTTTTATCTTTTTACATTGTGTTATATCTTGAGCAATATTTGTTAAAGGATTTGGAGCAAGCTACAAGGTAGAAACATCGAGAATACATTTGAGGAGAATCTAGCATTTCAGAGGTTAGTTATTTTTTAAATTCTTGCCATTTACCAAAAAAACAATTAGAATATTATCTTTGAATCACATAATAATTTTTCATGCGAAAATTAAAAAACCTTAAATTTGTTTAGATGTTTTCTACTTTTTTCTAAAAAATACCCAACTTTTTAAAAAATTTGAGACTTTTTTCAAAAAATCTTAACAAAATCCTTAAAAATTTTTGAATAAAAAGAAAAGAAAAGAAAGGCAAATTTAGGTATAGTTTAAAAAAAAATAGTTTTTCTATTGTTTTTTACTTAAATTTTATTAGTTTTGGCCCATGGTGGTTACTGGGCAATGTACGTGCCTCAACTGCAGGGGGGTGGGGCGATACCCGACATCACCCTAGCCTAAAAAGCCCTGTGGCCAAGCCGTGGGTGTGCCCATGACTTGGCCACAGGGCTTCCCCCCCTGTGGCCAAGTCACGGTTCCCGGGACCGTCACTTGGCCACGGGGGGACTACTCTATGGCCAAACCATGGGCATGCCCATGGCTTGGCCAGGCTAGGGCGATGTTGGGCATTTCCCATGTCGCCTCGTGGCTAAGGCACAATCCCACGAGACTGTGCCTTAGCTGGGGGGGTGCTTGGGCGATGCCCGACATCTCCCCATCCCCCACGACCAAGGGACGGTCCTGACATAAGCCCAATAACTCCACAGGTCAAAAAACATTACATATGGGTAATTTTTTTTTTTTTTTTTTTAAATTAGTTTTATATTTAATGTTGTTTTTTTTAGTTTATTATAATGTGAAAGGACTAATTTTATTATTTTATCTTAATATAGGAAAATGGCAGGAAATATATTATCTATGAATATATCTAGATCACGACCTGCAATAATGGCATCCAAAAATGCAACTGGAACCTCCATGAATTTTAGGCAATAAAATGATAACATAGCACCTGAGCTATCAAAGGAAATGAAGAGTGTTAGAGAGTGGAAATATGTGGAAGGTGAAAACAAACTGGAATATTCTTGGTTTGTTAAAGACAAGCAAGGAAACAATGGAGATCATATATATTTGTATTGTGCTGAATTAGAACACGCGCAAGAAAATTATCAGGCAATAGGCTTGTTACAAGATATATGTTTGGTGCCAACCACAAATATTGTTTATGCACTTGTCAAACAAGGGAGAATTTATATCAAGTTTAGATATTGTTTCAAATTGAGAAATTATAACAAGAATGAATGTTTTTCATAATTATGTGCATCCATCATTGATGACATTGAGAAAGTAAATGTAAGTTTTTTTTATTTATATTTTTGTGTCGTTTATTATTTTTAGTATCATGGTAATTTTTTAATTTTATTTAACATGAAAATGTTATATTTTTTTTTTTACAGGATTTTGCTGAACGACTTTCACATATGTTAGTGGGGATTTACTCTGCATAGAATAATATCATGGATTTCATCAACACTTTTCATATTGAAAAGACACAAGAAGGAAGGAAAAATAAACAGAAAGTAATGGAGGTTGAACCTGCAAAAGTAGACAGAGAAGAACATGAAAGAAGAAAGAAAAATCCCCATTCTAGAAATCCTAAAAGGGTTACATTTGAAAATGAGGAAACTTTAAATGAAGATTTTGTTGAGATTGGTCCCAATGAGGTTATCACTCCTTCTCACAAAAAGAACAAACAAGATAAACACAAACGAGCAATGGATGATGATGAGTCTATTCCTATTGATTATGAAGAAATCATTGATTTAGATGAAATACATTTAAATAATAAGAGGAAGAAAACAAATGTTGATAATGTTCAAGAAGCCATCGTTAGTTCATAGTATTATAGTGAAAGTGCTAAAGGTAGTAGAGAAATAATAACACCAGGTGTTGATCTAGAGGATGGTATTATGAAAAAAACACAAAATTTCATTCAAAATAGAATGAGGATGAAAAACTTAGTTGATGATGGCCACACATTTAAGTTGAATGTGAAACAACTTTATAAACCCACAGAAGAGCAGGAAAAATATCAAATTAGAAAACCGCATCACTTGCATATTCACAATTTGAAAGTATTGATTAGGTACAATCCATATGCACATGTGGTTGACTACCTAGTTCTTGTTGACCCAATGGAAGTTCCTACGAGGGAAGAATTTGATAGATCTATTTTTTTTTACTACAAATATTATGTAATTGGAGGAAATCATTCTGCGGAGGCTAGAAGAGAATTGATGCAAGAATATCCCAATAATCATGTTTTTGAGATAGTCAAATGCATAATTTATGTCGGTTTAACAGATTTAGAAGAAAAGTTACTGCCATGGGATCATAACATAGAAAACGAGTACATAATTTCTATGAGTTATCCATCATGAATTTTCTGAAATATGTCGTGGGGAGAGATCAAATGTTGATGTTAAGTTTTGGAAGCAATGTTGTATGGAAATAGGATTCCCACTTGATGATGAAAATA
This sequence comes from Picea engelmannii, assembly GCA_009831015.1. Taxonomy (NCBI): domain Eukaryota; kingdom Viridiplantae; phylum Streptophyta; class Pinopsida; order Pinales; family Pinaceae; genus Picea; species Picea engelmannii. The sequence continues at coordinate 17,477 of ML800835.1, forward strand.
CAAAAGAAAAAAATCGCATTCAACAATATTGAAACATTTTTTTGTTGCATTCAAAAATGTATGTTGATTTATTACATTCATATTATTCGTTTGTAAGTTAATTTATTTATATTTTAATAGTTATAGATATACAACTATATGTTTGTTTGTTTCATTAAAGATGCCAAAGAAGAATGCAGATGGAGTCCCTGAAACTTTCAAAAGTTTTATTCAAAAATCCAAGTTTGAAAGAGAAAGAAGGAGACATGTTCAAAATGTTCAACTTGATGACACCCTTGATCACTACATTTGGAATGGGCTCAACAATGTTCAATATAAAGTGATATTAGGTGATTGTGAAAAACTTGAAAATATTGTTCCTAAAAAACAATACTCCCTAGTTATTGCATATATCTATCATGGTTATAATATCCAAAACATTGGATATGATACTGAGCCTTATACTTACCAAGGTTTCAGTAAAGTGGTTATGGGATTTACAAAAGTTTCAATGTCACCATTTTGGATATTTCTAGTATTTCATTCAGACACACAACAAGGATTAGTACAATAAAAATTCAAGGGGAAAGAAAAGACAAGGATGCAATTTATTTGGTATGATATTGAAAGTGTATGTTTAGCAATTAATATTAGAAAACAATTTTATTAATTCACAAGTTAACTGAATTTGCACTTATTTATGTTACATGCACAAGCCTAATATTTAGAGCTCCAAGAGAGAATCATTTAAATGTGATTTTGAGAGTATACATCTTGCAACCTGGACAAAAGATGATTCTTATAATTCTATTCTTGCAAATGCAAAGGATGGAGAGACTCCTAGTAGTATATTGGTATACAATGTTGTGATTAGAAAGCTAACAGACGAGGAAAAATATTTGAAAGGAGAGATGGTTAACATTTATCAAAAGCCACAAACATTAATTAATTATCTTATAGATAAATTTTCAAATGAAGGAGATTGGATTTTGGATTTGTTCTCGGGTTCAGGTAAGAATTATGATCTAATATTTATGAAATCATACTTCAATCATATATTATTTTTAATTTATGTCTTTTTACAGTATCTAACTTCATTATTTATTGTATATTTTGTGATTAGGTACAACATTAGTGTGTTTCCTACAAAAATGAAGGAATTACATAGCCATTGAAAGTGACCCAATGCAGTGCATTTTTATTCAACAAAGAATTAATGTTATTCCAACTCTTCCAGATGAAATGCAAGAAGTTGGCTTGAGGAAAGGAGATTTTAGTGAATCAAAGGTGGAAAAATTGTCAAATGAACCTCAAGTACATTAGGATGAATGATTGTAAAGGATCACTTTCGAGAACTTGCAGATATCAAAGAACCAATGGAAGAACAAAACGACACAATGGAAGCACAAAATGATGTCGAAGAAGATGATAATGTGTCTATTGAGAATGATGAATTTGAGATATATGATATTGTTGATTAGTTTAAAGATGCCTTTGAAGACGATGCTCAATTTTGCAAATTTTTGATGAGCTATAACTGTAATGATTTGACTTTCATATTTTAAAATAAGAATAAAGATGTATCTATTGTTGTTTTGTGACGATTTTTTTTTTTTTTTTTTTCGTTTTATTTGTATGTGAATCGTTATACATTGGAAAATTTTATTAAATGTTGTCATTTTTTTACTTCAAATGTATAAAAATATGAAAGAAAATGATAAAAAAAAATTAAAATTTTGACTTTTTTTGTTCAATTATGTCCATAAAAATGCTTTATTTGACATGTTATTTTAAGGAATATGTACCAAAATCTATAGGTTTTTTAATATATATGGCTATAAAATGTGTATTTGTTTGCTAAATATTCAAAAATAGTGTTATTTAACTACAATTGTTTTCGATTTATTGAAGTAAAGGTAAACAATGTGTTAAAAATGATGATTTTCACTATATTTAAAAAGTATGGAACAATAAATTAATTAAGGAGACAAAATTATATGAAAAATCATAACTTCAAAAAAAAAAATGGTAAAAATTATTTTTAAAATTGAAAGAAGCATGAAAAATGGTCTAAAAACACCGTTGAATAAAAAAAATCAGAAAAAACTGAAAATAGATGAAAAATAAGCATTTAAAAAAATAATGTGGAAACATTGTGGATTGAAAAATTTAAAATATCGAAAACAACCTAAAAACGAAGTGGGGGGGCAGGGGAGCTGCCACCGATAGCACCATTTTTAAAAACGAGGTAAAAAATTGGATCCCCCAAAAACGAGAAATCTGTAGAGTTCTCGTTAAGTTGGTAACTATGTTATCACAACCGAAGAAAAATTACACCTTTGTCTATATATAAAACAAGTTGTACATGCACATCAAAATAAAGTAATCAAGCATATGAACACATAGACAAGTAGATGAAGAAACAAGACAAAAATCAAATGGATAAAAATGACCCAATATGAAACATGTTGGTAGGTTTATAAAAATAATCATTTTCTTTCCTAGACATATTTTGTGTTGCACCTGGATCCATGGTTAGTGCTCATACATCTAAATTTGTATTTTTGTCCTAGTGATCCAACTACCTTGATTCCTCCTAATTGGAAACATAAGCATGTTAATAAGGTTGTAAGATAACTTGCTATCCCATTTAATATTAGGTTCTCCTTGGTTGATATGTGGGAATGGTGCTTTGACACACTACATGATAAACTTTAATATTGGCAATATACAGGCCTTCTTATTGTTGCAAATTTGACAATACTCATCTCCACAATTTTATAGAGTAGTCATGTATACTATGTCTCAGGTTGGAATCCTTGTAAATATCACCTTGGAATACTAGAGAAAATGTTGAGATTCTTTTTGTGTCTATGTATGACAGACTCATTGTTTGTTAGGCAAGGTAAGATATTAGAAACACAGTAGATTGTTTGTTGCAATAGTAGTAATTTCCCTCAAAAATATTTGTCGATATATAGACTTGTTGATCTAGGAAAAATTCCCTCTCAACAGATAGAGGTACTCCCCAGTATAAAATCCCAATCATACCTCACACCATTTGGGATAAGATACCCATATGGATTATATCCTGGTATCCATTACTAAAATGATTGGGGCATGATGATTGAAAATGAAAGATGCAGTATGCAATATGAAACTAATTTAAGTAGAGAAAGAAAACTACTCCAACCTATCCTAGCTAGGAGAAAACTAATAAAGGAGATAGACGGTCAAACCACAAATCCCTACTTGCACTTCAAAAATAGTTAGTTGTTAAAGAAAAGCATAAATTCGTAAATAATGAATAGTAAAAGTGAACAGATTAGGCTGAAACAACAATTTATTCATAACCATCTATTTACCAACTCATAACAACAATATCAGAAAACAACTTAAAATGCAAATCCATAAACTCATAGAAGAATAGTCCACACATGAACAATAGAGCCTTACAATGATGAAGATGGCAATACAAATATTGGAAACCGTCAACAACAAGCATATCACACAACACTAATTACGCCTCCTCAAAAATGGCCCTGAGGGATTCTTCTCATTCCAATCTCAAAAGTACTTCTCAAAATTACAAAAAGAAAGATCCCTAATTTCAACTAGGCCCTCTTAGGCCTACATAACTAATGAGTTGTGAATGTTTCTTGGGACTTATTGACTTCCCATTTGTAGTTACAACCTTTGGAATTCAATTGGAAGTTACAACCTTTGGAATTCAATTAGAAGTTACAACCTTTGGACTTCCCCATTTTTGTCTTTTCCTAACTTTATACATTTATACATTATTCCTAAAATTAAATTCACCCTTGAGATTTATCTTGAAAATATGTAGTCCAGACTTCATGATGGGAAGAAATTGCCAATACTCATGTAAATAGAATATTTTCTAAAGAAACTTCATAGGTGGTTGTGTCCCTAGATAGGGGGTCCATTTCCCTTTTTAGTGTGCTCAAATATGAATTGATGATGTTTATATCTTTGGAAGGCCCAACGATGTATTACTTTAAATCTTCTTTGGTGACCCAAGAATCCATTCTTATGAAGATTTCCTTGGAGTGAAAATATTCTTCTAGTTCAACCAGGATTTGATCCATGGGTCTAGGTGCACACATTTCTCCAATTTTAGGAAACCTACATTTACAATTATCTTTTCTGAAACAATGTATAGGTATAAGTAGTTTCCTACTGACTTAGTTATGTCCTTCTCTAGTGATGCTCTTTCTTTTTGGAAGTTGGTTAATGTTGTATAATTTAGTTGATTCTCCCTCTCTACCATGCTAGGGAAATCTGAAGGTGTGTTTGTATTTTGTTCTTACCACTTCTTCAAATAATGCATGGCCAAGTGAACTCCCTATAGCTCAACGTTATTGATTTTGAATATCCCTAATGAGGCTAGCAATCGTGTGGACAATTATTGAAATTATTTTAAATTGGTGTATAGTTATCTAAGTGTAGTTCCCAGCTCCTCCTAGAGCTCATGGGCACATGCTCTAAATTATGATTTTCTATTTCTATCTACCTTGTATTGTTTCACCTCTACCTCCATCTCATTGATCCTTAGTTTTTATTTTTCTAGTTCTTCAACCATGTTTATGATGTTATGTTGAGTTGCTAGTGAAAATGAAACTCCCGCTAAAGCTAAAGCTATAGGATATTTCTTGGTATCCTGGAAGAGAGTTTTATTAGTAGTTATGGAGAATGGTTGAGCTCAAGGGATTTCTAGCCTCTTACGAGATTGCCTCATGATCCTGCCTATAGCCTTATAAAAAATGAAGGATTCTATACTAGCCACTTTGTCAGATGTAAAAAGGGTGAATTCACCCAATCCTAGATTTTCTAGAGGAAAATGATCTCCAATCAAAGTGGTTCCTAAAGTGGACTCCAGTAGCCTAGTGTCCATGGGATCAATGTCTTGCGCTTCCTCTTGGGACTTCTTATCATATTCTTGTTTTCTCAATCTTTCTTCTTCATCTTGCTTCATATTTTTCTCTTGTTCCTTTATGATCCTCTCTTTCTCCTATTCTCTCTTTTTCTTTCTCATTTCGTCCTCTTCTTTTTTTCATTTCTTCTTCTCCTCAATCACCTTGGCTACAAATTCATGTTATTGTTGAAGTATCAATGATTTATCTTCTTTTACTAATCTCTCTTTCTTAGCGATCCTTTTTTAATATGTCTTTATTTATTTTGGAGATTCCCCCCATCCTAAAAATGATCTCATCATAATTTATGTCTCTCATGTATAGTTCTTATTCCTTCTATGTCTAACTCTGATATAACCATCTGTATTTTTGGTTTATGTAGTATGGGATGTAAACTCCCAATGAATCATGTCTATGGAATCTCTTCTCCCCAAAATAGAAAGTTATCGAAATGTCTTTTTTTTCCTGTGCTTCTCTGTTAGTGGACTAGTGTTGCATAATCGAGTTGGTTTTCCTTTTCTATCATTCTTAGAATATATAGAGGGGTTTTTAGATTCTCTTCCTACCATGTATGGGTCCTGCACTTCACCCATGTCAATAAAATTGTCTTTGAGAATAATTAGTTTCACAAAAGAACAAAGATGCCTATAGGGAGATAGATATCACAGATTCAAATGTTATCTTATCTGGCATTGATATCCATTTTCAGGAAAGATTTATGTAATGGGAACAAAAAGACATTGAAATGTTCCTCCAAAATAAATAACTTGTGTTGCTGACATTTTGCAAATAAAAATGACAACTGAGGGGGAAGAACAATCCCTTTGTTCCTTTGTGCAAGTTCCCCCAACATGATAAAATGCCACATATTCATTTTAGACACATCTTCTAAAAGAACATAAGTAGGTTTTTTTTAGCATGACTCATTGGTGGATGTGGTGTCAATGTGAAAATACATTTTCCTTTATGTGTGCATGAATGAGGCATTCGACTGGTAGGAAGAGGGGTTTTTCGATGAAAAGAAAATTTCCTCGACCAGGCCGAATAAAATTTTAGGTGGATGAGTACATAAAACCTATTGGTTATCCCTTTAGGTAGCTCAGGAAATCTTAGGGAGGTGGCTAGATTATACTAGCCATGGTGGTTTGTTCCAATTGATAAAATAAATGCAATCAAAAGAATTCCCTAAGATCGTTGGAAGGAGAGCACACCTATCTGATACATGTTGTGAGAGTTTGTTCATCCAAAAAATCGATGAGACAAAAACAAATACTCGAATGAAACGATGAAAAATGAATGAGCCAAACAATTTTATATAACCTAAATAAAACCCTTTTAAAACGTTGCAATGTCAAATCAAAGGTCACATCAACATATCACACAAAATGAAACTTTGATGTGGTGTGATAACAAGTTCATCACGACTTTGAAAATTGAAGGAAGTGTGATGTATTGCAAGAAAATAAATTTTATGTAGTGCGATATGAAAAATGATGTTATAGATATAGAAATTTTAATGTGGCATGTTGTATCACACAAAAAATATTTTGGTGTGATACATAAAAAAGGAGAAAAGTTTATCTCATGTAATGTGTCGCATCGAAAGTGATTTTATGAGTGACATGTCACACAAGTCAGAAGTTTCAGTCTATGTGATACATCGTATGCATAAATATTTTCCTTTCAATGCACTTGGAGAAAGAAAAATTTAAGTCACATGATATGTTAGATAGAAAGAAACCTTCCAAGGATGTGATGAATAAGGAGATGAAAACAAATTCACTTTGAACTTTCCCTTTGTAGTGATTAAGACAATTTTGGAGTGATGTGATATGTCATGAATAAATTTAATGGAGGAACAATACATATTTTGTCAAGTTCAAAGACATTTTAGGTGTGATACACGTTGTGTGACAGACAAAGGAAGTTTAAGTGTGATACATCGCAAGGAAGAAATTTTTTGTGAGATGAAAAAAAGAAGTTTGTATAAGTTTTGGAAAAATTCCAAGAGGTAAAACATCTGGCTCAAATGTTGAAGAAAAAATTAAAGCAAGTATTTGAGGAGTCTAGTGAGCTTCAAAAGGAAAATAACTAGGACAATCTCTACAAGAAAACATTTCAAAGTAAAGGACGACAATGTAGTAAAGTTCTTGAAGGGAGGCCATAAATACAAAATGGAGAGGACCCATGCTATTTTTTCTTCCATCAAATGCTAGAGTTGAAAATAGTATGTGGGGTTGTTGCTATCTCAACAATTGGTGACACACTGAATGGAACCATGAATATCTACACAAAAATTTATGAAAGTTACTAGTTCTATTAACATATTTGATAGGGATTATTTGGTACTTCACATATGACTAGCATATATATATATATAACCTGCATGTAGTAAATTAGATATATGAGAAATAAATTATGAGCTTCTCTTATTAGTTTACATTAATATAAAAATTATTGTTATAAAATTTTAGTCAACATGACATATTTTAACGACTTAAAATACAAAGAATAAAAAAATTCATCCAACCAATATGAACGTAATCTTTAAATTGATACAACAAAAAATACAGAGAAAAAAAACATTCACCAAGATGAAACTTCAGTGACTTAAAAACTTTACCGAAATTTTAACAGTTCTAGTTATACATTCCATCCCGTTGATAGGCATATATGACATTATGTAGGTGTATTAATTGCAGGGAACTGATGCCTTCCATGTGTCTAAAATGTCGTAACCAAAAAAACCTTTCTTGGAATGATTAGCGATGAAGGGAGTATGGGTTAGAAATTGGGGATGATTAGTGATGGACAGAACATGGATTTGAAAATAGCTATAGTTATTTTGGAATTGGAGACGATTAGCCACGGAGGGAGTATGAGTTTGAAAATGGTTATAGTTATTTTGGACATGAAGGGTGGATAAATGTTTTTTAGGCTCTCGCATGGTTGGAGAGCATCGTGGAAAGGGGGAGTGCAGAGAAGTCATGATTCTGAGAAGGGTTGAAATTTGGATTGAATTGAATGTTTTTGGAAGGATTGCCACAACTAGTAGGTAGAAAATGAGAATTTAAGCAAACAAAAAATCTAAACTAAGAGACAAACCCAAATTGGAGGTAGAATGAAATAAAATCTTTCCCAAATTGGAGGCACACTTTATCTTTCCCATAAACTAAGAAGTAGGGATATGTTCTCAGAGATTAATTTGGGGTTACTTTGTTATCCCAAAGAGTATTGGGTAATGCATTGTGCTAGTTCCTTTGATGGTCAACTGCAGTTCATTTAAGGATATGAATTAAGTTTTTATTGGTGGATTCAACTACACCATTTCCCTGGGGGTAATAGTTAGATGCATAACATAAAATTATTCATCTATCCAAATAAATCTTAGTTGATTTATAAGAAGAAAAGTATGTATCATTATCAAATACAAGAGTTATTCGCAAACTAATCCTAGTAATTAGATGCTACTCTAGAAAGTGGATTTCATCCTCTTAGTTTACCATTTTCAAAGGTATAGCCTCATTCCATTGTGTGAAGTAGTATGTAGATCTACATGATAGATTTCATTATTTATAGGTCTAAATAAACCCCATCTTTAGAAATGACATGCCTAAGTAACTTTCCTTCTGAAATAGCGAAAATTTTCTTCTTTGGGTTCAAGGATATACCATATTTTTTACATCTTTCAAAGATCAGTTTCATATGGTGTGGGTAGTTTGATATATTTTGAGAATAGATATTAACATCATCGAGAGAAACCACAATGCTCCGACTAATCATCTCTTTAACCGTTATTTCCATAAAACACTTGTAAGGTACCAAATGTATTATAATAAATAGAAACATAAATATTGCAGCAAATACTAGCGGAACAAAAAAATATAGAGAATCACAACACCAAAAATGATACATTTATTGATAGAAATCCAACTTCATTTGTGTCTTCAAGGGGGAAACCTCTAGTAGAGTAGAGCTCTATTACAATAATTCTCAAGGAAAGACTTTCTCATGCTTTCCAGTCCTATTTATACTAATTCTATCTTCTAAAGAACATTCTAGAGGAAGATATTTCTAGAAGCGGAAGCTTCTATTAAGTCTTCTTACATTATACTTGTTCACGTTACTAAATAGGTCTTATTAACTAATGTCAATCTTTATTACATGGGAAATATATTATTCTACCTATGTGAGGGGTTCAGGAGTTTAGCTCCCTAACACGCCATCCCCTTTGAAGAACAAGATTGTCCCCAAGGCTTGAGATGAGGAAATTGTTGCATAATGGTATCCATATCCTAGGTGGCATCTTCTAGGGGTGTATCCTTCCACTAAACCAACACTTCCTTGATGGTGAGTTGATAGAGATGACGCTTGTTTTGGTCCAAGACTACTTGTGGCTACAACCAAATGGAACCTTCTTCATCCAACTCAGGGAGATTGGTTTGAGTCTGACACTTATTTCCAATCACTTTATTTAAGCATGAGACATGAAAAATATGATGGATCTTAGAATGACTAGGTAGAGCTAACTGGTAGGCCACAACTCCCACTCTCTTGAGAATTGTATAAGGGCCATAAAATTTGGGGACAAGTTTTTGACAATGATCAACTTTAAGTGAATTCTTCGTATAAGGTTGCAAATGAAGAAACACTTGGTCCCCTTCTGCAAATTGACATTCAGAACGAACTTGATCTACTTGTTTCTTCATGAGATTCTGAGCCAAGACCAAATTTTATTTGAGGGCACAGAGAATGGATGCTCAGACTGTATGAGAGAAACGATGGTGGATTTTTCTCGTAGACTACTTCAAAGGGAGTCATGTGAGTGGCAGTATGGTAAGATGTGTTGTAACACCATTCAACTAGGGGTAACCATTGAGCCCACTGATTTTTCTTGGCAGATGCAAAACATCACAAATATGTTTCCAAACATTTATTTACAACTTTAGTTTGTCCATCATTCTGAGGATGATAGGCGATGTTGAGATGAAATTGGGTTCCTTGGAGCCTGAAAAATTCTTGCCAAAAATTGCTAGTGAAAGTGGTATCATGGTCAGAGATAATAGAATGAAGCATGCCATGGAGTTTGAATATATTATACATAAAAATTTGAGCCACTATGGATGCGGTGAATGGGTGTTGAAGAGAACATAAATGAGAATATTTGAAAAGACGATCTCCTACCACCATGAGGACTGCGTTATTTCCCTATTTAGGTAAGACAACAATGAAATCCATAGGAATATCCCTCCAAATAGCAAGTGGAATTGGAATCGGTTGGAGTGTGCCTGGAGCTTTGACTATTTCTTCCTTATTGCATTGATAGGTACCACATTCAACCACAAAGGTGCATATGTCATGTTTCATACCATCCCAGAAATAGGAATGTTTGACCCATTCATAGGTTTTGGTAAACCTTGAATTCCCAGCTACATGTGAAGCATGGAACTTAGAGAGAACTGTGGATTTAAGGTTCAACTGTTTTCTTAAATACATGGGACATTTATAGCAAATCTCTTCATTGTGCCAAGAGTACCCTGGAGAAGATTGACAATCCTGTTGCAATTTTTGGATTAGGATAGAAAGTGTGGGGTCTTGTAACCATTCCTGGAAAATGAACTAAATCCAATCTGCTACAATGAATGAGAGGGAAAAGAGTGAACCTTCTTCTTTATATTTCCTTGAAAGAGAATCAACAACCACATTTTCTTTTTTCTTCTTGTAGATGATCTCATACACGAGTTGTGCGTATAACATCTTTCAAGGCTTTGAAGGAGTGATTAGTTGTTCGATTCCAACTGAAAGCATTCTTTTTAAGGAGAGCAGTGAGAGGAGTTACAATTTTTCTATAATTCCAAAAAACTTGTGATAATAGCTTGTTAAACCCAAGAAACCATGAAATATTTTAATACTTTTAGGGCTAGGCCTTTCCTTCATAGCTTTAATTTTCTTAAGATCCACCCATACACCATATCTTCCTACAACATGACCTAGGTACTCAACTTCAGAGGTGACAAAATCACATTTAGATTGTTTGAGAAAAAAATTGTGCTTAGACATTATTACCCCCTCAAAGTAGGCGTAACTAAGGATATCATGTCTCGAGGCCCACAGGTAGAAAACATCAAGTGCCAAGAGCCAAATTGACTAGAAGAGCCCCGCAGGGCCCCTCTTATCCTGAATTGCACTGTCGGTCATCACCAGTAGCAAATAAACTTCCATAACACCGGCCTGGCCCCATAGGACAACATGTCTTGCTTCATGTGGTAATGATTCTAGTTTCATGGTAAGTGTCACTTTAATAATTGAATCATTTGAATATGTTGCAAAGAATCATTTCTTGATTACTGAATGTTTTCTTGGAAATTATACCCTTTGCATTATTTAACCTTGGTGGGTCTCATCACGTCCCAGTAAGTTGGTCACCCTCAGGAATCAGGTGCTACTAGGGGGTTCCTTGAAGAGTAATCATACTTTTCCTGATCATACTTATCAATTTCCATACTTCTTCCATTTTTTCTCCTCATATTTTGGGTTTTTAGGTTTATTAACCTAAGAAGGGCATGTACCTCATTTAATGGGAAGAAGGGGTCATTAGGCTCGGAGGTGCCCTATCAAAAACATTGTGCAATAAAATATCACCTTGGGATCTCGAGAGCAATGGAACACCTCTCTAAGAAAAGTGAGGAACCCATAAATAAGTAACTAATTAATTAATGTTTATTTCCAGGGTAGTGCGTGTGTGGGCTATGCATTTCCCGTTTAGTGCCTCTTATTGTCTTCAACTCGGAAAAGCATGCAAACCAAGGTAGAGCGTATGTGGGGTATGCATTTCCTTAAATTAGTGAATCTTATTATCTTCAACTTGGAAACACATGCAAAATAAATGGCTAATAAAGGGCTTGGAAAAATATGCTTTGAAAAAAAGAGGAAAAGGATGTGGCTAGTCCTTAAAAAAGGCACCCATAAATGAGACAATACAAGCCCTTGTATGTCATGAAACCCCATACCTAGAGGTCTTAACCCACTCCACCTCATACTCACATGTGACTTAGATAGGTTTCTCTTGGGAAGCACCTTTGACTTGGGGACTAACTGACCCAATAGGATGCCTTCAAACCCCTCCCGTGCCTAAATTTGACAAATTGTATAAAGTATTTTAGAATTTGTTTAGTTTGAAAAGAGGGGTTTGATGCACATGTTTGTGTGGTTCCATTATAAGATGCGGCTTAGTTGGCATGATTCTTGTGACTTATGGACCCTTGGAGGGTGCATCTATTTATCTTTGCGGGACCTTTCCCGGTGGACAAGTATCCATGAGGATATGATTGTGTTCAGACCTTCAAGAGGACTTTGGAGCCCAAGGATGGGTGCAATACCTCACGTTTGGGGTAGGCCTGTGATCAACATTTTCACATCAAATAAGGAGGTTGTTTCCTTTGGAAGCACACTGGCATGGTTAGGAGATGATCCCCTACATATTTCCACCTAGACATTAGCCTTTGGAGGCTTGGACGTAACCCTACTGGCCCATGACGTCACTTAGGGATTGATGGTTTGATGGAGGAAGGTTTGACTTGACATTTGGCACATGTGGCATGATGTATGGCCTTTGGATGCCCAACGTTACACATTTTCGGTTAGTTGTTGAGCCTGATTATATTCCTAATTCAGAGGTCTTTGTTTTCAATTGTGTTTATACCCCATGAAGACTTTACACCTCGGAATACTGCACATCCCTCCACACGAGGGAGTTGCAAGGGGGACTTGGCCCCCCTGCAGGGTCCGGGGAAAAGCGAACCCCTAAAGGAAAATTTTCCTTGTAAATGTATATTGTAATTTCATAGTAAATATGGACCTTTCATTATAAGGTCACAGATATGACAGTAGAAGTTATGTTAGGGTTTTTTTCCCTAGAAGGAAACCCTCTTTTATGAGGGAAATGTATTGCGGCTATTTATCATTGCGAATATTGTATTCTGAGTAAGGAGACTCTGAGAGAAAGAAGAGGAAGTTACAATGGGTGTGTTGTAGGTTGTATCCCTTCATTTGCTAGATAATAAAAGGAAGGACCTGACAATTTTTCTGGTGGACGTAGCCCACACTGGGTGAACCACGTATATTTGTGTCCCTATTGTATTATGTATCTTCAATGTTTTATTCCCACATATGTTTTATTTTATTTCTTTGCGATCCTATTTTTCTAACATTTTCTAGCCCAACATTCCACATTAGGAGCTCAACGTCACCCTATAAGGGCATGAAGTCACCCTTTTAAGGGATATTTTTTATGTAAAATTTAAATTTTAAATTATGAGGGGAAAAATTTTCAGGTCGACCCTCCTATTTTTAAGTTGACAATTAAAAGTGGAAAAAATAAGGTAAAGAGGTCTCATATAAATAGACCTCTTGCCATTTCATTTTCACATAAAAAAAATCCTCTCACACAAGGGAGAGAATATGACTGAAATTTTTGCTACTTAGAGTTCTTGACTATCTTACTCATGCGCTATCTCTTGGAGAGCTATTTTTGAATGTCTCTTGGATTATTCTTGGTGGAAAATTTTTCAACTAGGGTTTGTGCTTGATTATTCTTGGTGAAGAAAGTAAAATCTGAAATTTTCATTTCACTCATTGATTTATGGTAAATTTTACTAGTTCACGTTGAAGATTATTAAATTGCTTGCTTAAAACCCTAGGAGAGGAGCATAAGGTTTTTCCTCCTCTCTCAAGATCATTCCATTTATTAAATTGTTAAGAAGATATTGTCTAGAGTAGGCTTCTAAAGCCCTAAAGTGATAACACTTTAGAAGTCTTGTTCTAGAAACTTGTTGCTATATTTTTCAAGAGTCTAAGGAAAAAGAAGAATTCAGTAGCCCAAAAGAGCTTGCTCTCTTGTAAATGAAACTTTTGAGACTTGAAGTTTGAGGCCCTAAGGTGCTAGCTCCTAAACTTCATCTCATTATCCTTAGAACATTTATATCATCATTTATTTCTCCAAGTTATATTGTTGTTGTAAATGACTCCATAGCCAAAAAGGCACTAGTTCACTTGTTCTCTTGTGAAGGAATTGATCAAACAACTCTCAAACTTTATTGTCTAAGGATTTTACTAACCTTTCCTAACCCTAGCTTAGCTAAATTCACTAACTTTATTTCTGTTGTTGCAAAACACTGCTACAACCATCTAATTTGCTTCATTTTTCTGCATAATTCACTCTAACTCATAACTAACATACTCAGAAATTGCTTGGAGTAAGTGCTAATTGATCTATTGGATAAATGTTGATTTTTCACTATCTTTTCATGCAATTCTGATCTACATTTTTTGTAGTTGTTACAAAATACTAATTTTTGTTATAAGCCGTCATCTAGCTTCAATTTTACTTCATCCATCATATATTCATGTTATCTACTATCTGTTGAAGTATTATTATCATATTAGTACTTGAAAATCACTATATATATGTTGCAATTGTTCTTGTTCCAGGAAAGTACCCAAATTACTTCCTTTGCCTCAATTTCACATACTTAGACCTTTTGACTTAGGTAACCCGTGAGAGGGACCTCCAAACTTGGCCACATATTTTCTATCCGATCCCTTGAGGTTACCAGGGAAGCCTCCCCTGTGCTGGTCCTCATCCATCCCTAAAACTTGGGGATTTCCTACTAAGGTGAAAGTGGTGGGTTATCCTATGGTTAAGCCAATTTAATTCAATTTCCTTGGGCTTGGACAAGTACAAATTGTGCGATAATAATTTGGTGTCATTGTTAGGGAAATTAATTCATTTTTCCTAGACGACATATCTTTTCTAAGCTTATCCTGAATCCCTTATCTTACGAGCTTACTCGATGAATCCACTAAGGGTAATTCCCTCACTTCCTTTGATAATCCTTGAAGGGTTATTTGGTGAATCCATTGATGAGAACCCGTGAGGAAAATCCTTATAAAATCCAACCTTTTTTACCCATTGCCTCTCTGGGATGGGATCCAGGTGAAACTTCCAAACCCTTGGACATGAGTGAAATCCTAGGGTACCCTCGACGGATGATTCCTGAGTACAAAATGAAATGGTTGTACATGTTTTCCTGTAATGGTAAGACTACCGTCGAATATCACATGAGTTATTTTTTGGGCCTTCTTCCAACTTAATCCTGTGGATGAAGACGCAAAATATTTGGTGATGAAGATTTTCTTAGCCACTCTTTGTGATGCTGCTATAATATGGTATGATGGTCTCTCTGAAAAAAGAATCAAGACCATGGAACAATTTGAAGAGACCTTATTGAACATATGGAGCATTGAAGAAGACCCTGACATTCTCTATAACATGGAAGAGGAAGAAACTTATGAAGAGAAGCAGGAATTACCCCATGACTCTACTGAAGAACGAGATCCCGAAGAGGTGAGTCATGAGGATGAAGTAATGACGTCGACTCCTCCATTTGATGAAGTCATCCAAGATTCCACTCCTCCTACATAGGAATAAGAGAATGTGGTAAGTCATTTCCCTTTCCAAGTCTTTGATGATGCTCTATTCTATGATTAAGAAAGTGAAGAAGTGTTAGAGAAACCCTTGGATTTACTAGACCCTTCATGTTATAATAAAGGTAATGATGTGATTGATAATATTGATGATTTTATACATGTTGGGATACATAAATGGGATGTGATTAGTCATGATGGAGATACCATTTATGATATTGAAGGTCATATTCAATTGTTTCCTTTACATCAACCATATGTGATTGCTACTAATTCAGATGTTTCGCAACAAGAAGATGACATGATTATGAATTTGTTCCAACCACCTAGGGATGAATTTTTGCAGTATTCTCATGATGATTTTTGGTCATTAGCTAAGGAGTTTGATTCCTATTCTTTTGATCACTTGGATTTATTCTATGAAGAAACTTTTCAACCACTATTGTGCTCCAGTCTTGATGAGGTTAAGGACATGATTTTCCTGGAGAAGGATACTTGTGATGAGGCTTTCCAGTACGCTTCTTTTCCTTTATCTCACTATGTTAATAACGATGCATATTGGAAATGTGTTCCTTATCCCAAGATGTTTCCAAGGAAAAACAATTTCTTGGAGTTTAAGGGTAGGTTGAATGATTTAAGAAGAAGTTTGATATCTCAATATTTTAAACTTCCCATAAGTAATTGTCATTCATCTTCCAGTTTCTTGTTCATCCCTTCTTAGGCCTCAGGGAGTGATAAGATATAGGGTAGTCAACCTTTAGAGTCTTTGAGCCATCCTCATGAGTATTTATCTTGTCACAACCCTATTCAAAGGTGGATTGAGCATTATTGTGCTAATGTGACTTGGCAGAATATTGTCCCATCCTCCCACCTCCATGAGTTATACTTTATAATTTGTTGTGATATATTGTATATTCTGACTCATTTTCCTTTTGTTCTTGATGTATGCTAGTTTTAGTTTATGATGAAGTGCATGTGTAGGTGTTGTGATACAATGATATTGTTGTTTTACATGTTATATGATTATACCTATGTAACACACCCACTACGGGGATAGAAAATTTTCGGCCTTTTTCTTCTTTTCTCCAAGGAACGGAATTCCTCGAATCCCTACGAGGCCTCATACAGACCCTGCCATCCCTTATCCATACTCATATGATCGACGGCTATGACCACAGGCCTTATCAGAGAGGTGCCCGTTGGCTTTCACGATTCAGGAAATCGCGATGCACACATTTCCCTTTCTCTCTTGTCTTTCGAAGGGCCGAAACCCGAAACGATTTTAACCACTTATCAAGATTCACCGCAACTCGGATTAAGCCCTGATACTCTACCCTTCAGGATTTCACATACCGAAAATTTGGGATATGCGACGACAGGAGGTTTCGCGCTTAGGTTTCCCGGGAGACGAAACTCTGAAACCTGCATACAGATATGTATATACATATATATACACTGCTCTGTCTATTTCGGGAATTCGCAAACCGGGTTTTCGGGACTGGCGAGTACAAGAAAACTTGTCAATAGGTATCTTGGATATCGAAATACCGAAATACCCAATATTATCCGTGCTAAGCCATTTCGGCATTCCTCCTTTCGGGACTTCACTAATCGGGGTTTTGAGACTAGCGAATTCATGGGGCCCGCACTTAGATACCCCGGGTGCCGAAATACTGAAGTATAACCACTTCTCCACACTCTATCCTTTCAGGGTTTCGCAAGTCGGGATTTCGGGACTTGCGAGTACAAGGGAAACTTACCCTTGGGTTTTTCGGGTACCGAAACACCGAAATGCCGAACCAAATCACGCTATGCCAATTTCAGGATTCCTCGAATCGGGGTTTCGTATATCAGAATTTCGGAATGCAAGAGGTCAAAGATTCACACTCCTCGACTACCTGAATGCCGAAAAGTCGATACACCCGCTCATCATACATTCGACCAAAATCGGGGTTCTGTAGTTCGGGATTTCGCGACTAGCGAGTGCAACGGAACTTATCCTCGAATGTTCCGGTTCCGAAATGCCGAACACCAATACTTACCCATGCTAGTCCAATTCGGAGTTTCGTGAATCGGAGATTCACGATGTGCGCAGACAGGAGGTCTCGCATCTAGATCTTCCGGGAGCTGAAACTCTGAAGTACCAACTCTTAACCTGCGCATCTATTTCAGGATTTCACCCATCGACATTTCACAGGTCAGGGATTTGGGACTTGCGAGTACAAGGGACTCGCCTCTAGGTATTCCGGGTACCGAAACTCCAAAAACTCATAACTTACCCACACACTAGTATTTCGGGATTTCATATGGTGGGATTTTGTGAATTGTGAGGACAAGGGTTCTTACCCTCTGATCTCCCAGGTGCCGAAAATCCGAAACGCTTACCAGCCACCACGTGTACTCAACATCTGGACGGTCCAGGTACTCCTATGGGTCTTGGAATCGACGGTCCTGATTTCTTCGCTACTTACGAAGGTTAAAAAGGAGTTGAGGCATTAACGCCTGTGTTCCTTCATCCAATCTAACGGTCGTAACAGAACTTAGATCCTCCAAAAGGATCTCATTCATGCATTTATCAAGAGGAAGGGTATCCTGGGTACCGAACCACCGAAAGGTCCTTAATTCATCCACACACTGTCATTTCAGGATTTCGTGGGTTGGAGTTTCGGGACTCGCGAGTACAAGAGGACTCGCACCTAGATACCCTGGGTGCCAAAACGCCGAAGTGTCCTAAGTCTAAGAGGACCATTCTCTCTCTCGTGTAGGATTTTAAGACTTAAACTATAACATCCTCCTTTGGGTCCTTAGGCAATTTACACTAGGTTTTGAAGACTAGGCTAGAAGGTCTTCTAGAAGGAAAAGGAGTGGTCTCGAAAGGGTGCCTTCGTGGGGAAATCTATCCAAGGCATTGGGTAAGAAAAACACGAGAACAAATCTCCAAAGAGAAAACTTGAAAAATCTGTATTAGTTTAGTATATATATATGTAAACATAAGCCATACATGGTCATTCCAACATAAGCATGCAACCACCACTCCGATCAAAATACCATGCAAACATTTCTACACAGAAACTATTTATAAGTGTTCAAACCATGAGCATACATTTCAAGACATTTAAATTCAAGATACAAGATATAACACTTATCAGAAAACACCAGGTGATGCAGCTGTTGAGAGGGGTGCTCATTTCCACCCAACCGTAGGCTCAATGACTCCGAATGGATTTACCACTAGCCACCCCCGAGCTAGACCACGATGCTTGAGACTCTCTGTCTCTGTTCTTCAGTGACCGAGAACGAAGGTTACTCTCCTTCTTCTCTGCTATCACTCACTCTGTATTTTATTCCAGAGTTCTTCTAATCTTTTTCCTGCGATCTCCCTCCCTCGCGTGCTCCCCTTCCACACCTTTTACCTGCCTTTTATTTTTCCAGCGAGGTTACGTGTGGCACGAATTTCCCCGTGGTGGTTAGGTCTGAGGCCTCCATGGATGGGCAGTTCACCCCCATCCCTCATTAACTCATGAGGATCCTCTTCACCTACCAACCTGGTGAGTAATTCATTTCGGGGTCAGCGAGCCGCTCTTGGTTCTCCGAGCCAGTGAATACCAAATACGGTTTGGTTCAGTGGAAGTTAATACCACCATTCTAGGTTCCTTCCACCACCTTTCTTCAGCCATCATGGTCTCTTTGTCATCACATCCCTCTCCCAGCAATCCTGCATCACATATATATTTATATATATATATAATGTTAATTTACATTCGTCGACCTTGTATACTAAGGTCCATTCAATATCATACATTCACATCTTTGAGTTTGCCACAATTCTTGGCTAGCATAATTATTTTTACAGACTGGGGGAAACAGGGTGTTACAACCTATCATTGAGAATAACAAAGATTAGTGTAGGTAGGTAGGATAGGAAATTTTCATTCTGCATTGCATTGTAAGTATGTTTCATATTGAACATCATGGTAGTATAGTTTGCATTTTTCTTAGCCCGAATTGCATACATGCTTACAATTTACATGTTCTATTCTTGCATATTGCATCATTTCTATGTCATAGTCATATGTTTTGCTTGATCATATTAATATGTTAGAATAAATATATTGGAAAATTTTATTTTCAACTTTTTCTTTTGGATCTTGATAATTTTCATAAGAATAAGGGTTGATAGCAACACCCTCGATGCTCTGACGATTTTGCTTGAATGTGTAGGAACAAGTCATAAAAGATATGATGAGGCTCTCATGCTCTATATGGTGAGCACATGTCCCCAAGTAAGAGCCTGATGTTACCCCCTCAGACTAGGGGTAACTAAGGAGATCATGTCTAGAGGCCCACGGGTAGTATGCATGGAGTGTCGAGAGCCAGATTGACTAGAAGAGCCCCAGAGGGCCCCTCCTATATTAAATTTCACCATCAATCAACATCAGCAACAGAGTAGTGTCCATCACACTGGCCTAGCCCCAGAGGACAACATGTCTTGCTTCCTCAGGTAATGAGTTAAGTTTCATGGTAAGTGTCACTTTAATGATTGAAGCATTTGAATATGTTGCAAATAATCATTTCTTGACTACAAAAGTTTTCTTGGAGATTATACCCTTTTCATTATTTAACCTTGGTGGGTGTCATCATGTCCTAGTAATTTGGTCACCCTCAGGAATGGGGTGCTACTAGGGGGTTCCTTGAAGAATCATCATACCATTTCCGATCATACTTATAAATTTCCATACTTCTTCCATTTTTTCTTCTAATCTTTTGGGTTTTCAGGATTATTGACCCAAGAAGGGAATGTACCTCATTTCATGGGAAGAAGGGGCCATTAGGTTCGGAGGTTCCCTAGAAAAAAAATCATCCAATAAAATAGCTCCCTGGGATCCTGAGAGAAATGAAATGCCTCTCTAAGAAAAGTGAGGGACCCATACATAAATAACTAATTAATTAATGTTTTTTTCCAAGGTAGATCATTTGTGGGCTATGCATTTCCTTTTTAGTGCCCCTTATTGTCTTCAACTTGGAAAAGCATGAAAAACAAGGTAGAGCGTATGTCGACTATGCATTTCCTTTTAGTACCCCTTATTGTCTTCAACTTGGAAACACGTGAAAAATAAATGGCTTGGAAAAATATTCTTTAAAAATAAGAGGAAAAGAATGTGGCTATCCCTCAACAAAGGCAGCCATAAATGAGACAATACAATCCCTTATATGTCATGAAACCCCATACCCGGAGGTATTACTCCACTCCACCTCATAATCACACATGAATTAGATAGGTTTCCTTTGGGAAACACCTTTGAATTGGGGACTGACTGACCCAATGCCTTGACACCCCTCCCACACCTAAATTTGACAAATTGTATAAAGTCTTTGAGAATTTTTTTTAGTTTGATAATGGGGGTTTGATGCACACATTTGGGTGGTTGCATTATTATATGTAGCTTATTTGGCATGATTCTTTTGACTTATGGACCCTTGGAGGGAGCATTTGTTTTTCTTTGGAGGACTTTGCCTAGTGGACATGTATTCATGAGGAGATGGTTGTGTTCGGACCTTCATGAGGGATTTGGAGCCCATGGATGGGTGCTAGACCCCACATCTGGGGTAGGCCTGTGATCATATTTTTCACATTGAAGAAGGAGGTCATTTCCTTTGGAGCCACTCTGGCATGGTTAGGAGATGAGCCCCTACATATTTCGACCTAGCCGTTATCCTTTGTAAGCTTGGACGTCACCCTACTAGCCCATGAAGTAACTTAGCGCTTTATGGTTTGATGGAGGAGGGTTTGACTTGACATTTGGCACGTGTGACATGATGTATGGCCTTTGGAGGCCCAATGTTACACCTTTTCCAGCCAACATTCCACATTAGGAGCTCAATGTCACCCTATAAGGGCATGTTTTCACCTTTTTAAGGGACATTTTTTTATGTAAAATTTAAATTTTAAACTACGAGGGAAAAAATTTGAGGTCGGCCCTCCTATTTTTAAGTTGACAATTAAAAGTGGAAAAATTAAGCATGAGTGAGATAGCCAAGAACTCCTCTCACACAAGGGAGAGAATAAGACTGAAATTTTCGCTACTTTTGGAGTTCTTGGCTATCTTACTCATGCGATATCTCTTGGAGAGCTATTTTTGGATGTCTCTTGGCTTATTCTTGGTGGAAAATTTTGCAACTAGGGTTTGTGCTTGATTATTCTTGGTGAAGTAAGTAAAATATGTAATTTTCATTTCATGCATTGAATGTTTATGGTAAATTTTACTTGTTCATGTTGAAGATTATGAAATTGCTTGATTAAAACCCTAGGAGAGGAGAATAAGGTGTTTCCTCCTCTCTCAATATCATTCCACTTATTAAATTGTTAAGAGGATCTTGTCTAGAGGAGGCTTCTAAAGCCCTAGAGTGATATCACTTTAGAAGTCTTGTTCTAGAAACTTGTTTCTATATTTTTCAAGAGTCTAAGGAAAAAGAAGAATTTGCTAGAGCCCAAAAGAGCTTGCTCTCTAGTAAATCCATATTTTGAGAATTGAAGTTTGAGGCCCTAAGGTTCCCGCTCCTCAACTTCATCTCATCATCCTTAGAACATTTCTATCATCATTTAATTCTCCAAGTTATGGAGGGATATGGTCGGTGGAGCTATGGAGATCCTTGTTGTAACTATGTTGAACATAGGGGAGACTGTCATCCCATGTATGCAGATGCTTAGATTTGCACATGCGCAGGATGTGCACAATCATCCAATTAACAACCTCTTTTTGGTCGTCTGTTTGGGGGTGGAAAGTAGTGTATTTAATGATCTTGGTGTCCAACAGTGACCATAGACTTGACCAAAATGTGTTGAGGAACCTGTTGTCCTAGTCGGGGATGATGGTCTATGGTGTCCCAAAATGGACCCACACTCGTTCGAAGAAGATCTTGACAGTATCTACCATTGTGATTTTCTTCTTATAGGATGTGAGGATGACCATCTTTGAAAACTGATAAACGACCATAAATACACAATAATTTCCTTGCTTGGTGGATGGAAGGCCAGACATGTAATCCATCGAGATGTATTCCCAAGGCTTCTCAGGGGTAGGAAGAAGGTTGTATAAGCCTTGCTTCTTGATGGCTGGCTTGGAAATGGCACAGGCAGTGCAAGATATGATATACTTGCTAATGTCCTATTGAAGTTTTGGCCAAAAAAAATGTTTCTGTAGAATGGCCACAATTTTCTCCACACCAAAATGTCCTGCCATCCGACTGTAGTCGGATTCCCAAATCATATTTGCATGCTCGCTTGCAGGAACACAGAGATGGCCCAGATGGAATAAAAGTCCATCCTGAATGTGAAAATCAATGAAATTCATGCATGTACCCAAGAGCTAATAGGTGGTGGAAAAGTCTCTATCTTGTTGATAAAGTTGGGGCCACTCAGATGCCTCATGTCCACATGAATGGAGCACAGTGGTGAGTGTAGCCATGGGGGGTCAACTTAGGTAGTCAACGTCACGATTTGTGCTCCATGTCTTATACTTGATGTTGAGATGGAACTATTGTAGGTAGGTGGACCACTTATGATGGCAGTCGTTCAACAACTTCCCATGTGTCTGTATGAAATGTAGAGGCTTGTGATCAATGTGGATGATCGTCTCCTTTCCCATAATGTAATGTTTCCATTGACGACATGCTTGTACAATGGAATACATTTACTTGTCATAGGTGGGGTATTTTCAGACAGTAACTGAGAGTGTATCCCTATGGTATTCCACCAGATGACCGTGATGAGTGAGAACTACGCCTACAACATATTCATATGAATCAATCTCAATATCGAATGGTTGCAGATCAGGAAAGGAGAGTTCCAGATTTGAGCACAAACGATGCTTCAGATCATCAAATGATTGTTGTTCCTTCCCCCACGTGGAATTTTCCTTGCCACCTCCCTTGGTCACTTAGTTGAGGGCCCATGCAATATGGGAGAATCCCAACATGAATCGTCGATAGAAGTTGGCCATTACCAAAAATCTTCGAAGCTCGGTTAGTGTGGTCGGGACTGGACATTCATGGATGCCTTGGATCTTAGCTGGATCAACATGTACCCCATGCTCATCAATAATGTAGCCCAAGTATTGGACCCTGTTCATGCCAAAGGATCATTTTCCCCAGTTGGAATATAGCTTGTGTTGCCGCAGAGTTTTCAAAATTTGATGAATCTGCCACATGTGATCCTCCCAAGTCCTGTTGAAGATGAGTGTTGGTCCTAAGGTCTGCACCTGACCGCTAAAGGGAAAAGATAGGCCAGCTATCAGTTTAGAATGGTTGATTATTTTAATTTTTGTTAGTCAATTAGAGGGTCATTCTATTAAGACAAAAGCAAGGTTGGGTTGGCAAAATGATATGGATGAGGGTCCTCCTTGGCTGGTGGCACACTAATGACAGACCAGTGAAATAATATAAAACAAAGGGGAAAAACAAACTACTAAATGAATAATATGCTGCAAGAAGTTCAATACTTAAAATATCATTTCAAGACATCAAACGTGTATCAAGACACAATTACTCCTTCAGGTTGCGGTAAAAACAAATATTCACCAAGCATTAGTTGTTTTCACAGGTTGCATATCAATAAAGACAAGTTACACAATAGCTGAAATGAAATGACATGTACTTTGCACAAATCAAAAAATGCATTCAAGATAAGATAAAAATACATGAGGATTTGAATGAAACATTGTCATCAAGAGTATGTTCACCAGGTAGAGAGATTTAATCCATGCATATAACGGATCCAACCAGTCTTATGTAGTGCTATTCTTTCCCAAAAAATTCAACCCTCAAAACATTCAAAGACCCCTATTTAACAAAGTAGCAGAGGTTCCCGTCCTTAGGGGACTGAGAACTAAATTTAGGTAACTATTCGTATAACAAATTGACTCAACTATGACACTGGACTTAATCAACAAAAGTGATTTTGATCACAAACAGAAGACCACTCTTGTATCTAATCTAAGAAAATGCTGGAATTAATCAACTAAAATCTACTACTGTCTCTGGGACAAAACTAATGCATCCGTTGAAGGAACTAAATTGGCAGAAAATGACTCAGAGTGGCAGAACAAAGTTCTGCATTTAACGATGGCATGCCTTTGAGCTGGAGGCCACCAGAGATAATTGGCTGCATTGGAAGATATCTTCTTGAGGAAGAAGGTAGTCTTTTGAAGTGTTCTGGAACTGGTTGTGTCGAAATGGGACAATCTCCATGTTCTCTATCTGTGACAGATCTTTCGACAGATAAGCGCACTCCGTCGACCCCGTCATCTTCCATCTGTACCTATGAATAGCTTCGTTGGAATGGTTGACAACCCAAAGGTCATGAAGGGAGACATGGAGGCAAGCATCCAATGGGGAAGTGGGATGAGTGGATGCGAGGGTAGATGACATGTGAGGACAAATGTCAAAAAAGTGAGAGGAGGTGTGAGTATGATGGAGGTATCAGGAGTATGGAGTTGGCAACGTGTAGTGAAGGATATAGGTGGCATGTAGATAGAGGAGTAGATAGGCTAGGAGGTGAGTGGAGGTGAGTGGAGGACAAGTTACATGGAGGTGACACAGTGTCATATAAGCAGGTGATTGCAGAAGTTGTCGAGGGTGGTTTGGGTCCAAACCGCTCCGACCCCCACAATCCACCACAAGCTACCACGTACCCTCCCAACAATACCATGGTTCCAATTGTGGGGCCAGTTTGGAAAATTAACATTTGAGCAGTTTACGTCCCTGCAATGAAGTGTGGTCGTCGATCTGATTGTGATCTGTGATCCGGGTGATATTCACCTGCTGCAAGGATCAACTGTTCTTGTTGATTTGAGATCAACGGTCTAGATTCACTTCAGGAGTTTTGGATTTGGGAGTTTTTGAATGTTGTTCTTGGAAATATCCCAAAGTACTAAGTGTTCGAAGTGAATGATCTTCCTCCACGTGTCCTTGCTGATGGATGGTCCAGATTCACTTCGAGACTTTGGGATTCTTTTACTTACTCACCTCTGCTTGTTTCCTCCCAGAGTGACATGGTTGTGAAGTGACATGGTGGCCTGATGTCATATATCTGAAGAGGGAGATTTGTCGCCACATGTCCTTGATGATGGATGGTCTAGATTCACTTTGGGAGTTCGAGCTTCGGGAGTTTCAAATGTTGTGCTTGGAAATATCCTGGAGGAAAATCATCAAAGTGAATGATCTGCCTCCACATGTCCTTGCTGATGGACGGTCCAGATTCACTTCAGGACTTCGGGTGTTTAGGCTTCGAGAGTTTATGAATGTTTCTCTTGATGTTAAACCCCGCGCGATTTCGACACTCTGAATACACGAAAACCGTCGAGTTGATTGGCCTGATGGATCACCACCGTTGAAAGTTAACCTGTCTGTTCCTAGAATCAGAGTCTGAAATTGACCGCTCTGGATTGTTTTGTTTGTCCACAAGAATTTTCTATGCATACAAAAAAGTCTTGACCAACTTGTGGTGAGCTCAATCAATGGAAAACATGATGAAAAGAATTCAGAACCAAATACGACATGTAATTATCCTTCAAGAAATAATAGAAATAGAAATGCGCAAAGACTCAAACAATAAATAAACGAATAAGAACCAATTCACTCAGTAATGGGAAAATGACTTAATCAACCTGAAAAGGAAAAATTCGACGAAGGCATAGGGAAAGATGAGAGGAGAGGCAGGGGTGCAAACCTAGGTTACAATATTGGCTCCAACTGGGGATAGCTCATCCCTGTGAGGTGCTAAGAATTGTAGATCGATGCCTTGAGATTAAATAACTGCTCTTACCTTCCATTTCTTACCTTTGTTTCCATTTTACAACCCTGTGTATCTGCTACTGTCCCTCAGCCATGCATTTTATTGAACTAAGCAACTGAAAATACACCCCAATGCCTTGTTGGGCTATGGAGTCTTTATTCACACACAACTAACTAACCAAAAGAAACAATAAAGTAAAGCATCTATGGTACAAGAAGGACCTTCCCTTGTCCTTAAACAAAATAGTGTTTCAAGAAGCGCCCATTTACCGGGCCTCTGAAAATCTCTGTATCATCTAGATTATGCAGGATAAATGTGTTGTTGTTTAGAAATTCAACCACCTTAAAAGGGCCAAACCAGAGGTTGTCAAATTTACCATGCTTGGACTTGTCATCCCTTCTGGCATCCCACCTCAAGACCAGGTCACCTTTATGAAATATCTCCTTCTTAGTTTTATTATCAAAGGATGATTTGATATTGCTCTGGTATGCTTCTGTCCTTTGATTCAGTGCTTCTCTACTTTGTTGAACTTCTATAATCTGGAATATTCTCCTTTGGATTTCATTAGGTTCTTCAATCTCTTCCTGCAAGAATTTTAGAACTGGTATACTAAGTTGAGTGGTAAAAAAAACATATGTGTCGTAAACAAGATGGAATGGTGAGGTTCCCAGAGACTTCTTAGTGCTGATTCTGTCAGCCCACAAAGCATATTTGAGTTTAGAGTCCCGAGATTTATTGTTTTCAGTCAACAACTTCTTAATGATCCTAATGAGAGTCTTGTTTGATGATTCTTCCAGGCCATTTCCATGAGGGCAATAGGGTGTGGAATGTGTCAAGGAGATGCTATGACTGCCACATAAGTCAATCATGGCTTTGGAATTGAATGCTTGAACATTTTCCGTTACTAGCTTGCCGGGGCAACCAAATCTGGAAAAAACATTAGTTTCCAGGAAATTGATTATCACTTTGTCAATGGCATTCCTGGTGGGCACAACCTCATTCCATTTGGTGAAGTAGTCGGTGGCTGTGATGACCCACTTATGTTTTCCACTGGAGGGTGGATTTATCTCTCCTATGAAGTCTAATGCCCATTGTTGAAACATACTACTGCCATTGATAGGTTTTAGGGGCAGTGATAGTAACTTATGTTTCCCTACAAACATTTGACATTCATTGCAGGCTCTAACAATGGAAAACACATCAAATAAAAGGGTGGGCCAGTAATATCCTTCCCTCAGGATCTTGATATTTGTGGCCTTTAAGTGTTGGTGCCCCCCACATACTCCTCTGTGCATTTATGATGTGATCTGTTTGGCTTCATTTTCATCAAGGCATTTTAACAAGATGCCAGTAGGATCTCTCCAATACAAGCTCTGGTCTGAAATGAAGAATTTGATAGCTTTCAACTTGAGAGACCTTGCCTTTGTCTTCTTCACATCTGGTGGACATTCAAAATGCTATAGAAAATAGATGATGTTTTTATACCAATGTGAAGAGGAGTAGTTTTCAGATACCTATAAACTGTCTTGTCTAGGATGTATGATGGGTGCATCTGATCGAGTAAATATTTGATGCAATTCTAGCACCTTACAATTTGATTCTGA
The DNA here is from genome assembly GCA_009831015.1 of Picea engelmannii. Lineage (NCBI taxonomy): Eukaryota > Viridiplantae > Streptophyta > Pinopsida > Pinales > Pinaceae > Picea > Picea engelmannii. The sequence goes on from ML800835.1 coordinate 45,271, forward strand.
TAGTAATTTGGCCAGTCCTTTCCCCTTGATCAACTTGGTGGGATTTATGTGCAAGTCATACTCCAACAGTTTGACAATCCATTTTCCCCTTTTCCCCTCACTATCCGGCTGAACCAGAATCTCTTTGACAATACTGCTAGGAACAAAGGTTGTTATGATAGAATGTAGCACATAAAACGTGAAGGCTTTGAGTGCTTTGACCATTGCATAAGCCTACTTCTCTAATATATCATATTTCAGCTCAGCATCTCAGAGGGCTCATCTGAAAAAGGTTATTGGTTGCTCATGCCCTTCTTCATTTTTCTGCAGCAGTACAACAACAATGGTTTCCTCTGAAACAAAGGAGAAGACAAATAAATCTTTGGTATATTCAGGGCTAGCCAATACAGGGGCTTCGACTAAAGCTTGCTTGATTGTTTGGAAAGATGATTTTTCCTCCAAGGACCATTTTATCACAACATCTTTCTTCAACATGTTAGTAATAGGCTTCAAGATTTCAACAAAATTTGGCACAAAACGTCCAAGGAAATTTATCTTACCAATAAAATACTGGACAACCTTTTTATTTCCGGGGATCTCAATCTCTTGAATGGCACACACCCTCTTTGGATCAATATTTATACCTCCTGCTAATATGGTGTGACCCAGGAGCTTTCCTTATGTCATGGCAAAGTGAGATTTCCTAGGATTCAGGGGTATTCCATACCTCCTACATTTCTTGAAAACCTACTCCAAATGTTGCAAATGTTCATCATCAGACTTGGATAAAATGGTGATGTCATCCAAGTATATAACCATAAATTTCTCTTTTTCCCCCAAAAAATCAATGCCCATGGCCCTTTGAAAAGTGGCCCCTGCGTTCATCAGCCCAAAGGGTATATTGCCATACATGAATTCCCCCCATGGGGTAGTGAATGTTGTTTTTTCTTTATCCTCCTCACACAGTGATATTTGGTTATAGCCAGAGTATCCATCCAACAAGGAAATTATGTGTGCACCTACCACCCTCTGTAAAATATGATCCATCTTGGGGAGGGGGTAATTGTCCTTCGGAGAACACTTGTTTAGATTTATGAAATCAACACATAAGTGTATCTCTCCACTTTTCTTCCTTGGAGGTACTAAGTTGGCCACCCAACTTGAGTACCTCAATGGTACAATAATCTTGACATCCAACATTCTTTTCAACTCTTTCTCAATTATGGTCATTAAGATGGGATTAAATTGTCGAATCTTCTGTTTGAATGGCTTGGAGCCAGCCTTTAGAGGGATCTTATGCTGGATGATGTCAGTGTCAAATGTATTCAAATATTCATAGGACCATGTGTTGAGGAAAATATATGAAATAATCTTACTCAAGCATTTTCATTTTCTGCTTGGCTAGATAAAAATAGACGGTAATGTCATCCTAGGTTTATGGCCATCAAAACTAAAATCCTAACTCACAAGTATCAATTACAAGTGCTTAGGATAGTCTTTTTCACAAATAAAAGTTTGCTAGAAAATTCATTTTAATATGATTTTCTGAATATAATAGTTGTTTAAAACAAGTGTAAAGACAAAATTAAGACACCAAGATGATAATCAAGACAGATGAGACATAAAGAAATCCTTTATTTCATTCCAATTCACCAAAGAGTCATTTTCTTTACAAAATCTCATATAGGAATTTCAGACCAAATTCAAACTTAGACATCCCCGATGGAACATACAAAAGGAACTCTAACAGAAAATCAAAACTGAACTCTAAAAGTTGGATCAACTTGCTACAGATTGCTTCCCACTCGACTCTGCACAATAGCCTTTGTCAGTCATGAAAACTAATTCACAAACAGACAAGTCAACACATACTATCAAAGATAGATCAACACCTCTCAAAAACAAGTGTCTGAATGATGTGATTCAACCCTGAATGTTGTTGTCTACAATAAGACCCTGCTATCATAAAAGATAATTAGGGTTGTGATAAATTAAGGAATGAATGAAAACTGAACTATCTCAACATAAAATCAAAGAGAAAACCTTAATATGCTTCTCCTTCTATCCTCCCAGCTGTCCTAGTGAATGTTTAAAATAATTTATAAATAAACACACAGTCGCTTGTTCCATTCAGTTTCATCAAAACACCAATTAACGTCCATGCATTGTTTCAATCATCAAACTCAGACTCAAAAACGTGCCCGATTTTAATCTTCAATTCCATTTAATAATTAAGTTGTGATGAGACCACACTGACACAAAAATTGTGTTGATCTCTGATAAAATGCATGATATCCATCAATTATACACAGTGGATAGTCAATAAACAACCATCAATATTTTAATTGCAAATACCCTGACTTGTCATTTAAACATATAGACAACGATCACCAATTGAAATCATACAAACCATTTAACAAAACATAGAGAATTCTTGTACAGGTCCAATCACTTCAAACTAAAAATCCACAATGCTGGGCTATCAATCCAATATGATGAGGCAGTAACAACATGCTCGATCTCATAACACAAATCGATCCAATTGCAACAAAGCCATATTTAAAAATCCGTGACCCTCTCTGAAGTCGCAATCAAATAATATCAATAACAAATATAGTGGATGGCCATGCTATAATTACCATGATTGCAACACTCCATTTGGAAATTAAAAACACACAGTCACATCAACCATTAACTCAACTTTAACATATTGTAGGAACACCACACATACCCACGCATCACGCACAAAGCATCGTTGTGCATTAATCAATTGTAAACTAATGTTGGGTTCACAATTTAAAAATTGTAATGTAAGAGAAAGCGACTGTGCATTCAAACTAATTCTCCAACCAACCAATCACCATGTTGAGTTTATCAATTTGATTGTCATAATAACCAATGCAGGGACTAAATACCAAAACCAACACCACTGATAACATAATCAACAGAGATGAGCCAGAGATCGAATATTGTCGGTATTACACCAACAACTCATAACAACCAATAGTATACCCGACAAGCCATAATGGTTTCCTCTATTAAAATCAGGCTTGGGAAATCAAGGGTTTGCTCTATGGACCAACATAGAGGACTAGAGTGAGAACCTCAGAGACCATCGATTCAAACACAGGGTATACCACGAGTGACTTCGCATACACGGTGACAATTCATGAAAGAGGAGAGACTCTGAATAGAAGAACCAAAAGCTCCATCTTGGCATTGCAACAATACTTAGAACATGAAGGGTGTAACTCTCATGGATCCCCCAAAAAAACAACTAACAATGTTGAGGTAAAAAGAGCTCAGACAAATCAATATAACCCACTGCACAACAAACAGTAGCATGAAAAAACCCATAAGCAAGTGAACCAACATGCACTGACACAAGGCGTTTCAAAACCAGTAAACCCCATAACAACAATGACTGGGTATGGTGATACGAATGCGTGGAGACAACTAGCCACTCTAGACCAAATGAAACCCTCCAACTAAAACCAACGAGGATGACATAGAGCCTTTATGGCTGCTAATACTCAGAACGACCAACAACACTATGACTTCAACAAATATTGTAATGAAAACCACCAACGATTCATTCCAGACAAATATCACAATTTTGTACAATTGCCATACTTAAGGAGAGCACAAACCCATACACTCTGAGCCAATATCTATTTCATAACCAGATAAGATTCATGGATGGTGAAAAGGCATACCTATAACTAAGAGCACCTTAAAAAAGTGAGTTGGCCAAGCGGTTCTTCCTTTGCTTGAAAGTCAGAGCCTAACCACAACAAACACAGTTGAACAATATCTCAACTAGGGTGGCAACCAGTGGAAAGAGTAAGGGTGAAATATTCTAGGTTGCGATAGTTGGAAAAACTCTTCTAGTTTGGTGTTGGACTTTCGTCAAACAGTTTGCATGCTTCTGAGTTTATGGCTGTAGGTGAAAATTTGATCAGACAACGATTCGTTTCTTTGTTTAGTTTGTTGTTATGATGGTTTTCGGACCCCTTATACCTCCCCAATGAAGTGCAAAATGTCTTATTTTGATTTTAAGTAGAACCCACAAAATAATGATGCAAACACTCACATTTAAATAGGCAAATTTGCTAAACTCTGGCTGTGTTTTATTAATAATCTTGCTGCTGTACCAATAACAATAAGAGTGAGGTCGAAATACCTCTCAAGATAAGTAAAATGCTGCCTTAAGAAAGCTGGGAACCTTCCTTAACACACAACCAAGGGGAATTGCACAAAATTGTCCCCACGATTTGACAAAGGAGGCCGATTCATGCGTTGGTGGTTTTGTTGTTTGGTTGGAACGATTTGGCAGCCCCAAACCTGTGGTATTCTTCTCTGCAAGCAATGATACAGCCAGCAAGGGGAGGTCGACCAGCAATAATCCCCTCTTGTAACTCCACGCAGCCCCAATAGAGATACTCCACGCGTTTTCCTCCCACGCAGCCACAAGAACACGCAACTCTGGAATGGAGGCTCGACCAGCCAAAAGAAACACGCCCAACAAAGATTTTAACCATCCACAGTCGTGGAATATGCAGGAAAGCAGTGCCAGCCATAGAAGATACGCCCCTAACCAATAGAAATCGGCTCTGTCCACAGAGTTTCGACCACAACAGATGAAGTACTCGACCCTCAAGATTATCACGCCTCCTGCAACCAATATCGACCCTTTCTCACATATATTTCGGCCCAGCAAGGGATGACTCGCCTTAACAAGGAAAGAATGACTTCGCAGATGAAAACTCGTCCCAGCTAAAGATGTAATTCATCTAGCAAAGAGGAAATGGCCTCAGCAACTCTAAACTCTGCTCCTTTCAGGAAGCTTGAACTCTATATCAAGACTCTATCAAGATGCTACAGCAATGAAGGAGTTTGGCTTCCTCAAGCCACCCCAAACTCTCTCACAATGAAATTCTTCGAATCCCGATACCAATCCCTGCAAATGAGAACCCTGAATGGATTCTCCAATTCCACGGCTAGGGAAGATAATTTCACTGTCGAATCCGAGATTTCACGGCTAGGGAAGATATTTCCACTGCCGAACCTGAGTGTCTAATGGGTTTCCAGCTGAAACCCTTGTTTGCTCACCGAGCTCTTCTCCAAAACTCAATTTTTAAATAAATAGTCAATGATGTCTTTTCCAATCCTCGTTTGTCCTTTTATTCTTTCACTTTTTCTTTTTCTCCATTAAAATATTCATTTAATTAATAAATGGAGAGAAATACCCTCAAAGAGGGGTTTAATAATAATAAACTCACTTTTCCTAAGTTTCCACTTTATAATTCGAAAGTGACTTTACCAGTAGCATTTCCCTAGCTCATCCATCTAATGGTTTACGAGAAACTGTGTAAACCACCACGGTATTCCGACTGCCTAGGAAAAATGGGACATTACAGTCCTCCCTGCCCAAATTTTCTTGTCCTCAAGCAACTTCAAACCCGGAAATTGCAACACCTGTTTGTTTTCCCAAGTAGCATCCTCCACAGGTAGACCCTGCCATTTTACCAAGTACTCCCTGACTGACCTATCATGGAATTTCCACCCTCGAACCTGCAGGATCTCTTCGGGGCTTGTGGCCCCCTGCCCCTCATCATCCCAATGGGGTAACTCTTGTGAAACAACCTCCTCAAAAGTGCCCTCCGTCCTGTACCTGTTCCCATACATCTTCCGCTGACTTTGGGCCACCCTCAGGTTCTCCTTCAGTCCTCTAAGGATGTCTTGGTTGTCCTGTAACCAACCTCGGACCTGAGGAACTCTACAGTCGCCCCATGCTATGTTTGCAAAGATCAAGACCTCATAGCCATATAGCGCCCGAAAAGAGGTCATACCGTCAGACATGTGAAAGGTGGTGGGATGACAATACTCCCCGAGATGTAACCATATCACCCCAGCACTCTGATGTCCTACGATGAAGTTCCGCAAATATCCTTCCACCCAAGTGTTCCCAAACTCAATCTGTCCGCCGATCGGTGGGTGTTAACTAGTACTCAAGGTCAGCTTGGAACATATCAACCTGGAAAACGCCTGCCAGAAGTTTCCCGTGAATATGGCGTCCTTGCCACTGACGTTGGCTTTAGGCCACCCATGCAAACGAAACATCTCCCTAAAAGATAACTCGATCACCTGCGCTGCTGAGTAGTCTAAAGGAATGGTGGAGAAGTGGGCAAACTTGGTGAGTCGATCCACCTTGGCATAGATGCAATCTTTCCCTTGCATCTTCAGTAACCTGGTGATGAAATCCCTGGGGATTCCTTCCCACCCCTGATCGTGAATGGGTAAAGGCTGTAATGATCTGGCTGAATGTGTGTGCTCCCCCTCATTCCTCTAGCGAACTCCGCACTCCTGAAGAAGCTCCTCTAACTCATCTCTATAGGCCCTAGGGAGCCTATATGGAGTGGTGATCACTGCTCCAATACCCTCCTCCAACTCACTGATGTACTCGAATCCCCTGTTGGGAGGCCTACTTGGAGGTACATTACCAAAGACATTATGCTCCCGAAACACCCGCAACAGGTCATGTATCCCTCTCGGACCATTGGGCTCCCTGCCCTTGGACCTCTATACTGAAATATGAAACTCCGCAACCCATGCAATGTCATCCCATCTCATCACTGCCTCCATCTTCTTCACGGTTACGACCTTAGGAGGATACGTATTCATGCCCCACATAACCACTCTCTTGTCGTCCTGACCCTGGAACTCCATCTCCATAGCTTGGTAGTTAGTGGAGTACCTCCCTAGGGAGTATAGCCACTGAACCCAAGCACCACATTGGTGTCAGGTATCTTTACCACGTAGAAGTCATCGGTGAGCATGTAGTTTCTCAGGTTCAATGTCATCTGTGGAACGTACCTGGTGCAGTCTAGTGTGTTCTCCCCTGGTATGACCACTGAGAATCCCCCAAAAGATTCAGCGGAAATGCTCTTTCGTTCCACTAATGAAGAGTTTATAAAGTTGTGGGATGCCCCACCATTGACCAAAACTGTCACTCGATGTCCTTGCACTCCTCCCCTCATCCTGAAGGTGTGAAATCTAGATATGCCGGAGAGTGATGCTATAACCCCTCGTGTTTCCATCGATGCCTGCTCTTCCCCTGCTGTCGACGACTCCTCCTTCTGCCCATGTTCCTCTTCTTCCTCATCATCCCCACTATCAGAAAACACCTCTATGTAGTGTGCCTTGGCCTTGCCTGCACACCTGTGACCTGGTACCCATGGTTCCTGGCAACTGAAGCACAACTTCCTCCTCCTTAGATCCTGCCTAGTAGCATCATCCATCCTGTTCTTGCCTGTCCAATCCCTCTGTGGATGTCCTGCCCAGTCTCTCTGTTGTTGTCCTATGCCATCCCTATGTGGTGGTGTCCTGTCATCGAACTTCGTGGGGAAGTTCGGTCTCGGGGTGAACTTGGGCTTAGGTACGGACTCTTGTAAGTCTCTAGCTCTGCTAACTGCATCCTGTAGTGAAGTAGGCTTGTAAGCCTTCACCCATCCGCAAAGTGGCTCGGTTAGCCCCTCTGTGAACAACATCACCAAACAGGCCTCGGAGATATCGGTGACCATCACTGATATCCTCTGGAAATCTGATATATATGCATCTGCCGACCTAGTCTGTTTCAACTGTGCTAAGCCTCTAAAAGACATCTCAAGATCTCGTCTGTCAAATCGGTGCACCAGTCTACTTGTTAACTCAGCATAGGTGACAATATGGGCATGACCCAGAGTGGTCATCCCATGGTACCACCAGTCCTGTGCCTCACCCTCCAAGTGCAATGTCGCCAACTTAATGGCATCAGTCTCTGCCATGGGGTTCAGTTGGAAGTAGGTGTCGAGCTTCTGCACCCAAGCTCGTTCAGTGCACTTCGACGTCCCATCGAAGTATGGTAAAGTGAGCTTGCCCACTGTGCACTGTAACTTGTAGCTCTGCATGGGACCCCTGTTGAAGAACCTCGGCTTGTTTCTCCCCTTGAAGCTACAAAACTCGGCAAAAGTCATAGCTTCTCTCAAATCTGGATCCATGGCCTTATACTCCTGGAAATAAGCTGCTAAGGGCTCGTCCTGCTCTACCTGCCCTCCTGTACCTGTCTCCGGTGGTCCTAAGAACTTGGGCATGGTTGATCTCGGAATCTCACTGTAGTCGTGAGGGCGGTTCTGAGGGTTGGTCCTAGAAGCGATCACCTCAACATGAGGTCTGTGTGTGTTTTCCCCATCTTCCATCTTCCCTCTCTTGCTGCTCTCCCCCTTTTCTTCCCCATGCTTTCTCCCTAGAGCATAACCTATGATTGTGCCCATGAACTCTCGAGTCTCTCTCTGGCCCTTTGCAATATCCTGTAAGGCTTTCATAAGCCCTCTGATCAAACCATCCTCTCTATCCTCTGGCAGATTTGCATTGTTTCCTGGAGTGCCCTCCATGTCTTCTTCTCTATCCTCTACACTTATGTACCTCATGCGCCTATAAGTGATGTTCTGCAACCCTTCCTCAGTCATCAATGTCGCCCACAACTGGCCAAGATCATGCTCTGATACCACTGAAATATTCTAGGTTGCGATAGTTGGAAAAACTCTTCTAGTTTGGTGTTGGACTTTTGTCAAACAGTTTGCATGCTTCTGAGTTTATGGCTATAGGTGAAAATTTGATCGGACAACGATTCGTTTCTTGGTTTAGTTTGCTGTTATGATGGTTTTCGAACCCCTCATACCTCCCCAATGAAGTGCAAAATGTTTTTATTTTATTTTAAGTAGAACCCACAAAATAATGATGCAAACACTCACATTTAAATAGGCAAATTTGCTAAACTCTGGCTGTGTTTTATTAATAATCTTGTTGTTGTACCAATAACAATAAGAGTGAGGTCGAAATACCTCTCAAGATAAGTAAAATGCTTCCTTAAGAAAGTTGGGAACCTTACTTAACACACAGCCAAGGGGAATTGCACAAAATTGTCCCCACGATTTGACAAAGGAGGCCGATTCATGCGTTGGTGGTTCTATTGTTTGGTTGGAACGATTTGGCAGCACCAAACCTGTGGTATTCTTCTCTGCAAGCAATGATACAACCAACAAGGGGAGGTCGACCAATAATAATCCCTTCTTGTAACTCCACGCAGCCCCAATAGAGATACTCCACGCGTTTGCCTCCCACGCAGCCACAAGAACACGCAACTTTGGAATGGAGGCTCGACCAGCCAAAAGAAACACGCCCAGCAAAGATTTTAACCATCCATAGTCATGGAATATGCAGGAAAGTAGTGCCAGCCATCGAAGATACGCCCCGAACCAATAGAAATCGACTCTGTCCACAGAGTTTCGACCACAGCAGATGAAGTACTCGACCCTCAAGATTATCACGCCTCCTCCAACCAATATCGACCCTTTCTCACATATATTTTGGCCCAGCAAGGGATGACTTTCCTTAACAAGGAAAGAATGACTTCGCAGATGAAAACTCGGCCCAGCTAAAGATGTAATTCGTCTAGCAAAGAGGAAATGGCCTCAACAACTCTAAACTCTACTCCTTTCAGGAAGCTTGGACTCTATATCAAGACTCTATCAAGATGCTGCAGCAATGAAGGATTTTGGCTTCCTCAAGCCACCCCAAACTCTCTCACAATGAAATTCTTCGAATCCTGATACCAATCCATGCAAATGAGAACCCTGAATGGATTCTCCAATTCCATGGCTAGGGCAGATAATTTCACTGTCGAATTCGAGATTCCACGGCTAGGGTAGATATTTCCACTGTCGAACCCAAGTGCCGAATGGATTTCCAGCTGAAACTGTTGTTTTCTCACCGAGCTCTTCTCCAAAACTCAATTTTTAAATGAATAGTCAATTATGTCTTTTCCAATCCTCACTTGTCCTTTTATTCTTTCACTTTTTCTTTTTCTCCATTAAAATATTCATTTAATTAATAAATGGAGAGAAATACCCTCAATGAGGGGTTTAATAATAATAAACTCATTTTTCTTAAGTTTCCACTTTATAATTCGAAAGTGACTTTACCAGTAGCATTTCCCTAGCTCATCCGTCAAATGGTTTACGGGAAACTGTGTAAACCACCACGATATTTCGACTACCTAGGAAAAATAATAGGCTTTAGCAATACTATCTCGAGCAATAGTATTCCCACCTACTAGTATTATTTATACATTAGCTTATAATAATAGGCTTTAGCAATACTTTGCGAGCAAAAACCTCTTTGCGATTTTAATCGTCAACAAACTAGCGACTCCATAGGGAAATTTGTTTTCAACAGATTTAGAACTCAGAACTCATGGTTTCACAGACCAAGAACAACAAGTCAAGAATATGTAACCAAGAAGATTATGCAACAGGGGGAAGTGAGTCGATTTAATGAAAAACTAAACGAGAATTTGGGAATAACTCATGAAAAGTGTTAAGTATGAGGGTTTTTACCACTATATGCATAATTATTCAACCAGAATCTGCCCTTTATTTCAAGGAGAAAAATTATGGATATGCTCTTTAACATCACCAATGGATGGAGTAATGGCAAGAAGAAGCGAGAGACAACCAATTCTTTATAAGACAGTCGTGAAAGCAGATAACAATTTCAAGTATGCTTCAGGGGAAACATCTTAATAGTTGTGTAAGCTTGATTGTTATTGACTAACAATGCTTCGCAGGAGAGTCACTGTGGCAAAACTGATCCAAATATCTTATTTTTTACCAAATCAACTAAAACATGGTAAGAAAAAAAATCATAAGAGAAATAAAATCGCGAAAATTAAAACAACAACAATAAAATGACAGAAATAAAAAAACAACAAGAAATGTTTAAAATGAGAAGCATAAATCAAACTACTATAAAGTAAAAAGAAAAAAATGCAAAATGAAAGCTGAGCTAGGTTACTATATACAGGAAATCCCAACAGCATTAGAAATTTTCACGTTGGTCCCTCGCGATGTTTCAAGCGAGAACCGTTAGTGTTGTAGGAAAACAATTGCTCATGTAAATCCTTTAGAAAGTAAGAGTTAGTATCCAGGATAAAAGCAATTTTGAAAGGACCCAAAAATAACAGTTGGAACTATGAGGTAATTATCAACCCCTTAACGTATATGATTAGATCATCAAGGTAGATATGGATACTGATCAATTCATCAAGAATTGGGTGTATAGGTATTTTAAAAGAGGTACTTGTATCGGGTAAGCCAAAAAACAGGAATTTATAAGACATGGTACCCCAATTAGGGATAAGAGTGGTTTTGTGAGAATCTTCCCCTTTTCCCTTGGTTTTATCGTAAACAAAAAAATTGTCAAGTAAGGGCCTCAACTGTGACTCTATAACCTGCTGCAGAACCATTCCCATATTGAGAGGAGGAAAAATATTTCTCATAATAGCCTGCCTGAAAGTGCAAAAATTTATGCAAGTTCTAATATGATCAGTGGTCTTTGAAACATGTATCCAATTGGAAACCCATTCAGGGTATACTAGAAAAATAATCCCAACCCTTAAGAAATTCTCCAACTCCTTTCGAAAAGTTGCTTTAAATGCAGAGTTAATAGGTCTTTGTTCTTTCCTAGATGGTTTCATGCCTTCCTTGATGGGGATAGAATTATGTATAAGACCAGAATCAAAACCACGAAGATCCCTATAATACCAAGCAATTTTTTTTTGAAATCCACCAAGTAGCTTGGGAAACTTCATTTCTTCTTTATCAGAACATTGAGTACTTATTTTAACATTCTTTGAAGATTCGAGTTCCCCAATATTCCAGGAGATGGTTTCATCCACCTTCCTTCTTAACCCCTCTTCTCTCTRTTTCTCTTCATTCCCTACCTCACTCGATGAAAACGAACTCTCAAGAGGAGTCAAGCCTTTAGGAAACTTATTGTTTTCTATGGATATAATTTCCTTGGGCTTAAGAGGTTCATATTGAATGAAAGCACAAACTCTCTCATCATTAGGGAGGGCCTGCCAAGATTCTTGGGCCTGCCAAGATTCTTTATTGTCGGGGATATATGGACAATATAGAGATTGAAAAGAATAATTAGGCCTGTGAGGCAAAGGTTGTTGATTAGGAGAAACTGCAAGGACAGCTAACCGATCAGCCATTGAATTCAACTCCCTCTTAACATGAGTGATGTTGAAAGATAAAAGGTTCGAGATAAGTGCCCAAACAGTTTGGGTGTATCGTTTCATCAACCTGTTGCTAGGAGAGCATATATTTCACACCAGGTTCACAACAAGCTCAGAGTCTCCAAAAACTGAAAGGTGACCACAACCAAGATTATAGGCATTTCCAATGCCTAATAATAAAGCTTCGAATTTAGTGACATTGTTCGTACAAGAAAACTCCAACCTGTAAGATAAATTATGAATTTTCCCTACAGGGGAAAGCAAGATAATGCCAGCCCCATTACCCTCATTAGAGCGTGAAACATCAAAGTGCATGTGCCACATATCATCATCTAAATTGATTTGTCCCAAAGGAATATTATCCTCCTCAGAAAATATGGAATATACTCCTAGATTCTCTTCGATATAGTTTACATTAGGTTGCGGAACACTCTCTATGTAGGGTGAAATCCTTCCCTCTCTAAGGAATATAATGTTCTTACCATTCCGAGGAACGGATAAATGTGTCCCGTAGAGTGAGAGGTATCCACATGTTAAGGCTTTCCAATCTCTTCCCAAGATAATTGAGTAATTGCTTACCATCATATCGATTACCTGAATACTAAGGGTTGTCCTTATTTCAGGGTGAGCGCTTAAAACTAAGGTCACATCTTTAATATTGCCTATGGTTATTTTTTGTAGGCTATTATAGGAGAGCATGCTTATGGCATTTTCACTTGTACAATACAAGCCTAACTCTTCCATAATAATCTTCGACATCACACTTGGGCCTAAACCGCCATCAATGAGGCAACAATGGGCAATCTTATCCATAATATTTACAGAAATATAAAAAGGGGGATTTTTTACAGGGCATCTAAATTTATGTACACCTACCTTATTTATAGATGAATCCTCTTTTTTTACCTCTTCATAAAGATTGGCTACAACGAAATCTTTTTCTTCCATGAATTGTTTCAGACGCATCTATTTTTCAGGGACGACAACCATGTCTAGAAGGGTTGCATATGATTTGATGTTGGCCTACTGATTCAAGATATTTTACTTGGAAGAAGGGAGAGGGGAGGTTGTTCCTTGACTGTCAGGAATCTTAGGAACCTGAACCGTAGCAGTGGGTGAGGATGAGCTTGGGATAGAATAATTGTGGGGAGGATCAAATTTTCCCTTGGGAGCATAGGCTTTGTTCCTAGTATTGATGACCATGACATCTTCTAGCTCTGCAAAAATATAGGACAATGATAGTAGCATCGGGTCTCTTTCCAAAGATCTTATCTCTGGAACTCTTCTTTACCTCACATGTGGTTTCTTCATGGTGTTCCTCGCAGAAGTTGGAACAACTTCGGGGCAAGATAGCTTTTGGCTGAAAATTATTTTCAACTGGATTTCTAAAGGGGAATGCAGAAGTGGATGGAGATCCAGGTGTGAGAGGGGAGACAATTCCCTTTCGCTCAAATGCTATCATTCGATTATTCATGTCTTGAACTAGCTGTAAGAGGGTGGGCATGTCTGTCTGTTTAACTGATTCTCCCTGGGGGAGACTTGTTCTTTCAAGTTGTTCTTCATACTCTGAACAAGTATGCAGAGTGGAACCGGGACCGAGATTATCAATGGATTTTTCCTCAATCCTATGACGGTATGGGGAAGGTAATGCATTGTAGTAATGCATGAAAGTGGCTTGGTTCTGAGGATGGATGAGTTCAAGGATTTGATTGTATAACTTGGTGAAACGCAAGTTGAAGGACTTGATGGTCTTACCATCCTTATAAGTGATGTTATTGCATTCCCTTAACTTCTCATCTAGGCTTTTATATTTCCCATAAGTGGATCTGAACCAATATATTAGCTCCTCCCAAGTAGACAAAATCTTAGGAGGAAGTTCGAAGAAGTCGGTCGCAGCCTTTCCTTCCAAGGAATTTATGAATAAGCACATGCAAGTATCATTGTCATTGGCTCCTATGTTATGAAAAGCATTAGAAAATGCCACCAGGTGTTCATTTGTAGTTACAATGTTATTTACTAAAAACCTAGGAAGATGCTCTTTAAATTTAGGAAGTGGATGAGTAAAAGGTGCTAGGTTAACAGGAGAGGACACATGCCATGGTGAGGTTGTGGCATATTCTTCAAACTGAAAAAGCCCATACTTTTTAATGAATTTGGTGGGGTTTGTGGTATATTGAACAAGAATATGGTGGCTATATAAGCTACCAATCACTGACGAAGATGAATCCTGAGAGGATGAAGCACTTCCAGTGCCACCAGAGCCACCACTAGATTCCATCTTGTGGATGATAGATGAGGGAAACAAAGAAGAACTGGATGAATCAGACAAATTTATCCTTAGAGCACTTTGTTGGGAAGATAACACAACATTCCTTATTCCTATTTCAGAAATAGAATTGATTTCCGATGATAAGCCTCTTCTTCTTCTAGAAGCACGAGAGTCTAAGGACATGAAAGAAAGGCCAAAACTGAAGAAAAAGGAAGGTTATTGTTGATTTCTAGGCTATCTATGTCTAGCTTCCAATCGTTCTTGAGCACTAATATCTTGTTCAATTGATTCCCAAGACTGGTTAAGCTCAACATGGGTATTGGCAGTGTCTAAAATGGTATTAAACAAATTCAAAGCAATGTTGGTATGATCTTGAAGACCGGGCTCAATATTGGGTTGCCTTGTAATAGGCATAGTCATTAAGAAATAAAATAGTCAAAGAATCAATATAAAAAAAATAGATGTATCGATGAAAATCGAATATAAAAAATAACCAGAGAGATATTGAAGACCTCCCCAGTATGGTCGCCAAATAAATGTTGAGGAAAATATATGAAATGATCTTACTCAAGCATTTTCATATTCATCTCAGCTAGAGAAAAATAGACGGGAATGTCACCCTAGGTTTATAGCCATCAAAAATAAAATCCTAACTCACAAGTATCAATTACAAGTGCTTAGACTAGTCTTTTTCACAAATAAAGATTGCTAGAAAATTCATTTTAATATGATTTTCTAAATATAATAGTTTCTGAAAAAAAGTGTAAAGACAAAAGTAAGACACTAAGATGATAATCAAGAAAGATGAGACATAAAGAAACCCTTTATTCCATTCCAATTCACCAAAGAGTCATTTTCTTTACAAAATCTCATACAAAAATTTCAGACCAAAGTCAAACTTAGACATCCCCGATGGAACATACAAAAAGAAATCTGACAGAAAATCAAAACTAAACTCTAAAAGATGGATCAACTTGCCACATATTGATGCCCACTCAACTCTGCACAATAGCCTTTGTCATTCATGAAAACTAATTCACAAATAAACAAGTCTGAATAGACTATCAAAGATAGATCAACACCTTTGAAAAACAAGTGTCTGAATGATATGATTCATCCCTGAATGTTGTTGTCTAAAATAAGACCTTGCTATCATAAAAGAGAATTGGGATTGTGATCGATTAAGGAATGAATGAAAACTGAACTATCTCAACATAAACTCAAAGAGAAAACCTTAGTATGCTTCTCCTTCTATCCTCCCAACTATCCCAGTTAATGTTTAAAATAATTTCTAAATAAGCACACAGTCGCTTGTTCCATTATGTTTCATCAAAACACCAATTACTATCCATGCATTATTTCAATCATCAAACTCAGAATAAAACACATGCCCAATTTTAATCTTCAATTCCATTTAATAATTAAGTTGTGATGAGACCACACTGACACAGAAACTGTGATTATCTCTGATAAAATGCATGATATCCATCAATTATACACAGTGCATAGTCAATAAACAACCATCAATATTTTAATTGCAGAGATCCTGACTTGTCATTTAAACATACAGACAACGATCACCAATTCAACTCATACAGACCATTCGACAAAACGCAGAGCATTCCTGTACATGTCCAATCACTTTGAACTAAACATCCACAATGTTGGGCTATCAATCCAATATGACGAGGTAGTAACAACATGCCCGATCTCATAACACAAATCAATCCAATTGCAACAAAGCCATATTTAAAAACCTGTGACCGTCTCTGAAGTTGCAATCAAATAATATCAATAACAAATACAGTGGATGGCCATGCCATAATTACCACGATTGTAACACTCCATTTGGAAATTAAAAACACATAGTCACAACAACCATTAACTCAACTTTAACGTGTTGTAGGAACACCACACATACCCACGCATCACGCACGAATCATCATTGTGCATTAATCAATTGTAAACTAATGTTGGGTTCACAATTTAACAATTGTAATGTAAGAAAAAGTGATTGTGCATTCAAACTAATTCTCCAACCAACCAATCACCATGATGAGTTTATCAATTTGATTGTCATAATAACCAATCCAGGGACTAAATACCAAAACCAACACCACTGAAAACATAATGAACAAAGACGAGCCAGAGATCGAATACTGTCGGTAATACACCAACAACTCATAACAACCAATAGTATACCCGACAGGCCATAACAGTTTCCTCTATTAAAATCGGGCTTCGGAAATCAAGGGCTTTCTCTGTGGACCAACACAGGGGACTAGAGTGAGAACCTTCGAGACCATCGGTGCAAACAAAGGATATACCGCCAGTGATGAGAGAGGAGATACTCTGAACAGAAGAGCCAAAAGCTCCATCTTGGCATTGCAACAATACTTAGAACACGTAGGGTGTAACCCT